>JAJKFJ010024446.1:0-14475 GCA_027382625.1 Tetmemena sp. SeJ-2015 | reverse complement strand
GACTTGTAAGTTATTGACGTTAATTTCTTGAAATTTTAAATAATCATTTGATTATCATCAGAATCGTCTTAAGTCAAATTTTATTAACTTTAGAAATATTTTAGGTACAGATTTGGATGAATATTATACCTTCAGCACAGATTTTTCAAAAACTTTTAAGTTTGCTTCTGTAAAGCCTAGACGAAAGAGGACGAAGTTCTTTTAAGTTTTGTTGAAACTTGTTACTGTAAGCGCTCCTTGTCGGCCTAGTATTGTTAGAAAAATTTTTAAAATGTATATTTACAAATTTATTACATCCCACAATTATAGGGAACGTTCTTGTCTAATATGCCAATTTGATATGGTTTCTAAGCTAATTCTCTAAAGTTAGTGAAAATACTAAAACATTGGCTACTTACAGTAAAAGCTGACTTCCTAGACAGCCGTCAAAAATCGGGGCCGAACGGATAATATTATTAAGCAAGTTCAAATACTTGCTAAAGTAAGTATAAAATCAAGCACTAATGAAATTCAGTTTTTTATAGATCATGTTCTAATATATAAGTGTCCATTTTCAACTACTTTAAATTTTAAAGCGCATAATTTATCTTATTCTAGAATGCAGAGATGCAATTATATCATAAATATTATAACAAAGGGGTTTTTATTAAAAATTAAGTTTTATAATAGTGGATGCTCCTCTTGTTTTGAGACTAGCGTTGTTAAATATTTATTTTATGTTGTGACAAACTCTTCTCCTGAGTACTTTGTATGGGTAAATGGAAGCTGGGCTACTCTCTCCCTTTGAAGCGATGACACCCACTAGAACTTTTGCAATCATGGTTCCACACATTTTTCAACCAAAAACTATTTAGAAGGGAATCAATAGAGGAAACATAATCGTATTTATATCAACACGTCTTCGGGTATGCTTTGCAGTTTATTTTTCCTAAAAATTATTTCTTTCTAAGCTTTTTTGGAAACAAAAAATGGTGGCAGCCAAGATTTCAATGAGATTCTAAAGAGGTTAGCCCAACTTCCATCCACCCAATTTGTATAATGCCGAAGATGCTCCGATGGTCTTTACCTTCTAAAGAATAATACCAACTCTGTTTTCTATCTTTAAAATAAAATTATTTGAATCCGGATATGATGACATTCTGCGTTTAAGGTACCACCAAAATTTTAATTGACCCCCAATTTAGACTGCGAAGGAGTGCATGGCTCCTTTGTAAATGACTATACAAAAGGAGATTGCAAATGTAAGAAACAAATTTTACTTATAATTGGTTTTTAGATTGCGGAGAGTATTGCTCTAGCTGTAATTTGCAATATGGATGTACTGCTTGCTAAGGAGAGCTTTAAAGTGCGGGTTGGGTGGCTACTCTAACAAATGATACTTCCCTATCCTTCTACAATACTTTCAAAGTCTGCAAGCGTAACTTACTCACTATTTTTTTGTCTGAAATAACGCTTATTTTAGCTTGTACAGACAACAAGGTCTTATAAAAAAATTATGATAAGGTATTAAATTTAAATCTGCTAAACTTGCTCATCTACTAACCCTTCTTCATGCAGCACTTGCAAAGATATAGATAATACAGGCTCAAATAGCTGCGGTAAGATCAAATTCAAGTATTAACCTTATAGACTGATTTAACTTGGCATCAGTTTCAATTTCATCTTCTGCGGATTATTGTATGCTGAATCAAACGAGCCCTTAAGGTTTTGAATACTGCATCATTGGTTAATTTTTTAATTCTGTATACTTTTAGCATCTTATGCTAAGATGGATATTTTCTATTATAAAATTCGGTGTTCAACTCTTAATTTGGAGTCTACTTGCCATAATCAATAGTTTTTATTACTCTATAAATCTTTATTTTAAGCATTTAAATGTGTTGCTTGTAAGTTAATTGGTTTCCTTAAAGATGCTAGATTCTGGTGCTGGGAAGTGTGATGTCCCAAGTTCTTAAGATTCCTGCTAAATCTGCTCATATGGATATGACTTAGTCACTATTGATGGAGTTCAAGTTTGTGGAAGTAAGATTTTGAAAGTTAAAATCTTCCTTAACTTTAGGTTGCTAATCCGAAACTTATATCCTTATAAATTTTGAATTAAAACTTCTCCCTATCCTGATGCAGTCAGGTGTGAATTGAGTGACCTAAATACAGTTACAAAAATTAAAGGATGCAGAGATGGATACGTAGATAATTAGATTGAGCATTTAATACAATTTTAATTCCACTGGATCCTGTGTCAGTGTTTGTCCACCAGGGCAGTATGGGCTTGCTACATTCAATTCTAGAGGCACCATCGAGACATCCTACTGTGTGGCTTGTAATACATCATGTTTAGAATGCACATCAAATGGAAAGTGCAAGTCCTGCTTGAAAGGGTATATAAATTATAGAATAAACTTTAAAGCTTCTATCTTGACACTGGAGCAACAATTGGAGTCTCTTATGGTGATTGTATCCCAAAAATAACAAGTGCAGCTAGTGTTACCTATTACGTTAATCCAGTGACAGTCTAGTCATCGACAAATCCTTAATCTATAGCTGGCACTTCAACAACTACTGCCTTTAATACCATCTAAGATGCTATTAAACATTTATAGAGCAATAATTATTTTCCCTATTTACAAAGCCTAAGATTTTGGAGCAAGGTACACTTCTCCAACAGTTACTATAACTTTGATGACTGGATCACATGCCATGATCTTAGAGCCCTAGAGAGAATACTTTTAACCTAGATACTTTGATAGCACTAACATTGGATTGACAATGGTCATCCATTCACAATCTTCATCAGTTTATCAAATAACAATAAAACTTTATTATCATTGAGATGTAATTAAAATTGATAATTGTTTAAAATGATACTTCAGGAGTTGCAGGAATTCTTCTTTAACTTATTACAATTACCACCCCAGCCCCTTATCTGCAGCTTTTTTTCGTTAATTATTCAAAATTAATTTGAGTTCTTCTCTATTAACATCTTTGCACTCAGCAAAATATTTTTTTGAATTTCCTCCCTTCTTGATAAACTTGTTCTTATAGCTTCCTAGTCATTAACTCTTCACGATTCACTCCCTTACAAAAGTTTCAAGAAAAATAAGTTCCTTAGAATTACTTGCTTAATTGAATTGTATTAAGATTATTCTAATCTGAGAGATAAAAAAATTACTTTAAATTAGCCGGCTTCATTTTAAATATTATCAATAAGTTATCCTCTCTAAGATCGAATATAAGTTCTAAATATTAGGGCAAAAGCTGTAAAATTTCAGAATTAAAATGTATTAATGTCTTCACTATCTACAGCTAAATTAAAAAACATCAATATATAATAAGATATTTTATCAACCTAAAATATTTTAGTTCAGTAATGATATTAAAACATGTTTAAAGGATCATTCTTCAAATTTAGAATCATAGGAATTGTTTTTCTTCTCAATAAATTATTCATTATATTAAATTAATTCAGTAACTGTGTAATATAAGCTGAGGGATAAATGGTTTTTTAATGTGGGAAGAAAATTAACTTTATAGAATATAATCTTTGATGCTTCTGACTCCATAATTACACCTGAGTCAGACACAATTGGATGCTTGGAGGCAACTTCAAATTGCTGCTCAGTCAACTACCTTACTAAAATTTGCATTTAAGGATTTTAATATTTAAACTAAGAGTATAACACCTACGAGTACTTGCTACTTTAGAGAATAACCGTAAGAAATTGATTTAAAAGACTTAAATAACTTTCTTTTAGAACAGAGGATTGTGCGGCCACAGCAGCAGGTGGAGCTTTTATCAAATTTGAAACTCATCCCTAGAGCGTAAACTTAATCATTGTGCAATTAGCAATTTCATTTCTATAAATATGATTTACTCACATCTCCATAAGAGTAATTTGATTCATAAGCAATAAAACTTTTCATATTTTTAAGAGCTTGTCCTAAATGTATGCTTTTGTTTTTAAGATTTTATAGAATGTTATGTTTCAAAATTTCATCTACGAATTTAATTCCTAGTATAAACTTTTAAACTGCTTGCTTTTGTTTGTTTAAATTCCTTCATTGAGCTTTCAAACTATGGATCTAAGTTAAGTATAGTAAATTCAAAGTTTATAAACTTCAACACTTGTGGTTCCATCCTGCGAAATAATAGAACTAAAATATAACTCTTTTAAACAAATTATAATGAAATGAATTTTAAACAGTTAATTTGCAAAGATTCATAACCACAACTGAACAAACATACTCTTAAATATATCGACTCAGAACCAATTTATACTGCTTTTTTTTCTTCCACAATTTTATTAAATTTTAATTCCGTTTAAACATTGTATTAATAAAGAATGAGTAGTCAATTAGCAACTTATTAGAATCCCTATGCTTCAACTTGCAATTCAGTTTTAGGAAGTGAAACCTTACCTTCCTGTTTCGACCTTCAAATCAACTCAACCACATTTTCTTCTAAAATTCAAAAGCTATTTAGTGAGATAATGAAATATGATTAATTCATAAGATATATTTTATCTGTATTTTATTAAAAGTATACAAATTTTATAAAAGTTGAAAAATTTAATGTTACTGATTAGAAATTTAAATCTTACTTTGGGACATTCAAAGCTGTAAGATCAAGCTCAGTTTGGGTAAACCCAGAGTATGGAATGAGTGTTCATGGGTCATCTATTGATCTTAATAACTTCAGAGGAAATATAATACTTTACAGCAATACTTTTCAGAGCAATATTTATAAATAAAAGCAACATATTACAGTTCAGTAACTGTAATTTCGCATAGGAAATGAGGAACTTAGACCAAAGCACTTATGCAGATAATTATCCCTCACTCGGTGCTAAGACTGTTCTCTAGATGAAGAGTTTAGTGCGCATTACTAACCATGAGAGGACTCTAATCATAACAAGTAATATTTTGGATTAAAAATTATAGTTTAATTTTTAAATACTGTAACTCAGTCTTCATCAGTGAAGGGACTTTTCTATTTGGACGTGTAAGACAGACTAAGCAATTCTTAGGGCTTTATCTTTGGAAGGAACTCATTTACCAAAAATTTCGGATACTTTGATGCTGTCGTTCTTTATCATTATTATATTTTAATACATTTAGTAAATTATCTAAGGACGAGAGGAAGGAATGGCCAGTCCATTTACACGACAGCGCCAAGTACCTCAGATTCAGATCTGTTCTGTACGGGATATATGATAGACACAAACACAATCAATACAAACGCAGGCTGTCCTCTATACTCGGGAGCCATGATAGCCACTGAATGTGCTGATTTCAACTATTTAACTATGAAGGATATTTACAATATTACACAAAGTATAATTTAAGTAATAGGCACCAGAGTATATATTAGTGAGTGCTAAATTTGTTCATTTTTTTTGTATTCGAACGACACTTATATCTACAGAAACGTGAGTGCGATGAAGGACTAGTACATGACCGTTTCTTATACATCACCAGACATTACTTAAATGACAACTCGATATCTCCTGGGAACTTTTGTGTTCTATTAAGATTTCAGGATGAATTACTTTCACTTCAATTTTTATTCTTTAAATGAATATAAGAATTATATCTTCAACTACATGCTTGAATTCACATGCTCAGGCGGTTTTGCTGCAATTGACATAACAGGTTGGCCTCGTGTTTTCTTTCTTCACGAGTATTACTACGGCGGGGGAGACTCCATCAACATTTACACAAAGATATTAATTTATTTAATCAGAGAATTGGTGCAAGTCAAAACTGGAATACCCTACTCTGACTTTGATTCTCTTCCATATATGTCAGAAATCCTCAATTCCTTTACTAATTTAATTAAGTCAGGTCATAATAACTATATTTTTTAAAGATTATAGAAGGAAAAAATTATAATGACATTTATTCTAAATTTATAAAGTCTTTTTATTCCGCAAACAAAGCTATCTATCCAACCAAGTAAATTATATTTTCCATTTTATATAATCTTATTAATTATAAATCTTATATAACTTTTATTTAAGATAATTCTAAAAATATAATTTATCCTTAAAGGCTTAAATTTACTTGTGCACTTCTACAGTAAGAGTGAGAAGAACTAATTGGGTCTTCATCAGAAATCTCACAGACCATTATACATTCATTATAGAGCCTTCTTATGACTCGACTAGGGCAAATAATCTACTCTTCAATGAAAAGTTAACACATTAAATTTTACTTTATGACTTTTACGGAAACTTATTCAAAGCAAAAATAAAAATAGCAAGTCTGTTTAAACTTGTACATAGATTACTTTTATATTTTCACTGCTCTACTATAAATTTGTATTATAACACATTTTATGCTCAAGGCCCAAAATCAGATTATCTCAGAATAAGAGGAGTGCAGGCGCCACTCTAAGGACTAAGTTATTTAAATTTATCTATCTTTGTTTTTGACTTATGCAGTATGGAACAATTCATGGTCTCATGAAGTTCCTCCCAACAGATCGAATTGTTTTATTAGATCATATAAAATTCTTGCAAGGTAAATAATTTGAATAGATCGAGTGGACGTGTATTTTAACTCCTCAACTGCTACTTCCAGTTCCTATTTCTAGCTCACTTATATTTGGTTCGTAAGTTTCTATGGAGACACGCTCTTCCCCAATTTCACGAATCCGGACAACATCTATGCCAAGTACTTCCGTCTTCTAAAATTCATTAATTTTTATTGACTTAGTTAAATGAGTCTGACCTATTTTAATTTCCAGAGCAGTTAGTGCTTCGACTGCACTTTTCCAGTGTTTGAACTGGCTTGCGACACTTACGATTTATAGATGCAGTTTATAATTAATTTTTATTTTCTACACTGTTCAAGTCTCAAACTTTAAATTGATGAATTACAATACCAAGACGTCATTTAGTTTCACAAAGGGCCAAGTGTTTAAGATTTGGGTGAGGAAGCCTTACTAAAACTTAAATAACTAACTTGTAACTCCTTCAGCAGAGTTCACTACAATAACACTTATATAAATTGAATTATTCAAATACTTTCCGCAGTCCAATTAGCAGAAGACAATGGTCGAATTTTTGAATTTCAATACTTAAAAGCTGATAATGAAATAGAGCCTACAACCTACTAAGTTTAAATAATATCATCATGAATTAATTTCAATATTTTCATCTATTGAATCCAAGCCATTAATCATTATATAAAAATTTTAATATGTAAGTTTCTTTGAACACTTTTCTAACTTCAACAAATATAAGTGCAGCAAGCGATGGACCGGTGATCAAAGCAAACCTAGACACAATTTGGCTGCAAGTTCTATCAGCCACTTTCTACCACTCTTATTATTTAGTTTAACCAAGTCTATGCTTAATAAAATTCCAGAGGCTATCAAAGGGGAGGACTTAATAAATGTTTATAAATGTAATTATTTTAAATATATTAACTTATCTACCTTGAGTCAGCTGGTAGAGCATACCTTCATTCAATCACAACTAGATAAATTTACAGCTATGCCAACTAAGTAGAGCCTGCAGGAGGAAGGGTGCTTTATTATAACGCTAACAGGATTTAAAAAAGATTTTTTTAAAAAAGTGCTCCTTAATTAATTTAAGGACTTTGATGGTTGAAATCTACAACTGCAATTATTTAAAATTTTTAACATAACTAAGAAATTAATTATTACAATTTCTTGTGTACACTCTCTGCAGATTTAATTCTCAACAAAACCTTCTAACTAAATTCAATTTAAAATGATTAAAAAATATAATAGGTAAAATGCACTTGCCAACAAACATATCAATCTCTAAAATAATTGTATATTTAAACAGTTCTACTATGGATCTGTGATTTACTTGAATTCTCAAAACTCTTCCCTGACTGCAATAATCTAAGACAACTACTTTTCTAAAAAAAAATATTATCCTTGTAATTTTATTTACTTTTAGAGTTGCACACTGGCTGAGAAAGGATCAGGAATCAGAATAGAAATGGGGGCACCAACTGTGTAGAGCTATATAGACATTTCTTACAACTACTTTTTATAAGGACAAGCTATTTATGGAGGATCTATATATTGCAAGTACTGCAACATCGTAGTCTTCAATTATTATAATTGTCTTTTCAGGAAATGAAGCAACTGATAGAGCTCAAATTTTAAAGAAAACTAAGTAAACAAGATAATCAAATTAACATCAGTAAATAAAATGATTCTGAAATATGTGAGAAATTTTTAGTTAAGTTTTATAAAGATAATGATGATCAAGAGAATATTTATGACAATCTTTTGAAGAATAAATCAAGTATTTCAAATTGTTAAATTCGAATTTAATACAAGAAACTTAATTTTAATAAAACTTTCATCTATAATATAGATAAGTTTAATATTTTATGTATAATTTTAAATTCATTTGAGAAAGTATTTTTACTTAAGGAAATTAAAAATATTTAGAATTCCTCATGCCTTTATCCAGAGTCTTTCTTTAATTAGACAAATTTCTTGAAATTATTTAATTAAAATACTTTAATTTAAAATATGATTTTAAATTATTTATATAATTTAATTTTTTTAATTTTTATGATTGAACTATACTGCAACTTTGTTTTATAATAAAATGAATTAATCTTTGGGGAGTTTCCTGTATTTAGATTCCCCGACCAATAAATCGTTGGCTCTCGACTCTATTCGGGAAATGATTTTTATGTTAAAATATATTTAAAATGTTTGAATTATAGTTATTTATTTATAAATTAACTCCTAGTTTATTCAAAATATTTAATATATTTTTAACGTAAATTAAATTTATTAGTGATGTAATAGAGAGTTGCAACTTTTACTTTTAAATGACTACCCCTCCCCTCCGTCTGAGATTTGTTCGAATATCAATCTAGAATTATTATGATCTTCTTCTTCTTGAATCAACTTCAAAACAACCATCAACCGAGAGAACTAAATGCGCGGATAAACATCTGTATTTTCAATCTCTTTAAATTTTAAAATTAAATAAAACTTCAAGGACAACTCTTTAATTAAAAAGTTTAGAATATCTAAAGTTCTTCTTAAATTTGATAGTGTTTGATATATAATTTAAAAGAATTTCAATCAAATTCTGAGCTATAATGATATGTTTGGTTCCTACTTTTACTTTTATAAATTGAATTAATAGTAATTTATTATACGGGTCTTTTAAAACAGCAGCCATATATATAAACGACTCTATATCGACTTCAGCTGATACTTTCACTTTCTAAGTAAGCTAAATATTTATATATTTAAAGCTAAAACGACTCAGAAGTATCTAACCAGTTTTATATCTTCTCTTCAACATCAGGAAGTTATCTCCATATTCAGTCTAAAGCCTCCTTGGACATCAACATAAAGCAGTAGAAAATATTCATTTATCTAAAGGGAAAATTATTCTAACTTTTAAAAAAAAAAGATATGAATATTTTTAAGCAGTTCACATTTAGTTAGATAACCATTACTAAAGCATAAAAATAAATAAGTATATAAATTACGGATAGTAATTTAGTCGGAGGACTTTTCAGATTTGAGAACACAATAATCATTAATGTCATTTATATAAATTGCTCCAAAAATTAATAAGCTAGGCTGATCTTCCTACATAGAGGGTTCACTTTAAATAAATAAATTTATTAAACTATAATTTATATTGAACTTGAAATTTACTCTCTAAAATTGTACTATACAAGGAATAGTATCACCAGGAGCAGCTGCAATAGCCTACGCTTCACCCAACTACTACACATCTAGCTTCTACTTGATATCAACAACAATTAACAATAGTCAAATGCAAGTTGGAAATCTATTCATACAAAAAGCTCAAAATCAAAACTACTTTTACTCATCCAATCTATTTTAAAAAGAGATATATAATTTTCATCGAGCTCAACTGTCACTAAACTAATAAGCAATACAACTGGTGGAATTAAAAACAATATTTAGTTTCTTTGAAATATAAATTGTCTATCAAGAGGGTCAATATAACCAAGTAATTATCGATTCAGGAACAGTTATCTCCAATATATATTCTTCAGCTAAAGGAGGGCTGATCTATCTAAATTCTACACAAGATTCGCAGATTCAATTTCAGGAATCATCTTTATCGTCAGTTACTTCTATTAGTTCCGGAGGAATTGTTTACATCGAGGGAGGTGACACCGCTTTAATTCATAATGAAATAATGAATTTTTTATTAATCTAGGTTGTGAACTCTAATTTAAAAGCTATCCAATCCTCGGGAGATGGAGGAGTCATAAATGTTTAAAGGACCAGGAACGTTACTCTTAGAATGAAATCTTCCACTATCTAAAATGTCAATTTGACTTAAGGTAGTTTTATTTTAAGTGGAGGCATATACTGCGTAAATGTCTCTTAAAATACTTAAGCTATAATACATAGATTTCAGTTTATAATTTAGCCATTGTTGACAATTCAATATTCTAAAACATTTTGACAACTGGAAAAGGTGGAGCCTTCTTTTTTGGCGCTTAATAAGCGATAGATCTCCAAATCTTAAACAATTCGCAGGCTGAAAACATTTCATCGTAGTTTGATGGAGGCTATGCTTTTATAGAAACTAAAGTAAGTAAAGTAAAGTAAAAGTAAAATTTGAGGAATGTAAATTAATAATCATTTTTCAAAACCAGCACTTATCGTACTAGTTAAGAATCACGATATACAATCCTATGTAATTTATAGAAACTAATTCAACATTAGCTGCTCAATTTCAGTAATCTACTTTCAAGAATGTAACTTCTGGAGGAGCAGGAGGTTTTATAAATGTACTTACAAGTTCAGGATCTAGCAATATAAAGTTTAATAACTCTATATTCTAAGTATTCTCATCTAAAGGAGACGGCTCCCTTCTTCATTATTAGCTTATTTTTTACTTAAAGATGGGTAGACTTAAGCTCCAACTGATAGTTTACAACTCACCATAATTTAATCTGACTTCAGAGCTAATACAACTCCTATTTATGAATGTATAAATTCTATATGTTATTTTAGCTAATTTTTTATTATGGTAGCTCGAAAGTTTACACTGAAATCATCAATGGATTACCGAATAACATCTCGATATTCGAGAACCGAGCCTTCTCAATTGATAAAACCGTGAAAACAGTAATAAGCTCTCAAATGAATAATTTTCAAGGGCAAAGGACAACAAGTCATGGATCTTACTTTTGGCTGAATGAAAATATTTCCCTCAAAGATTTCAATTCTAAATTTAGAGATAATTCAGCTTTTGAAGGAAGTTCCATTTTTTGCCAAGATTGCTAACTCTATCTAAGCTAAACTGCCTTCACAAATTTTTATATTTCATGGACAACCTTGCTAATTTAGGAGGAGCTATAAGTTTAAGAGATGGCTTTAACGCTACTTTGAATGGTACAACGTTTGTAAATTAAAAGTCTCTTTCATCAGGTGGATCTTTGATAGCCCAAGCTACCTCAAACTCATCAAAAATAGCTTATCTTAGCATTTCGTAATCTAGCATGAACTAAATTAAGACATTTTTATTTCTATATTTCAACAATGTTTATTATTTTACTCGCAATCTTCTATCTCAGGTGGCTTTTTATATGCAAATCATTCAAGTCTTTAGCTAAGTATTTCTGATTCAATATTTCAGCATTCTAATTCAGCCCTCTCTGGAGGCTTGATTGAGGCAATTAAATTAAATTTTTACTTTTATTTAAAATTAATAAAAAGAATTAACAAGGCAGCCAATTCGCTCTTTAATTTAATTGAAATAGTTTTAATATGAATCAGTTAAGGAATAGAAATTTAAATAAGGTTTTATTCTCAAGATTTTGAACACGAGAAATTTGCAAACACACCAAATATTACAAGCTATCTTAAGAGAAATTAAATTCTAAAATATAATTGTCTTATTAATTTTTGAATGCTATTTAAATTAAATCAATATCATAATTAACCTAGGAAATCTTACTCTTTAAAATCTTTTAATTAAAAATTCTAGTGCTCTCTATGGTTCAGTACTAAAGAGTGACTCAAAAGATTTAAAAATATCGCTTCAAAATAATTTAATATAGTGTCAATCAACTTCATTTGAAGAGGCTAATATAAAAACAAACTACTCTCTTCAACAATTATAATAACCAATTTACTAAGGATCTCTATTCGAGATCAATAATAATTTTAAATTATCATCGAAATTAAATTTAATTGTAAATAACGGCGACTAGCTTATTTCTAACTTAACGACAGTCTCTTAATGCTATAAGATGAGTGATGGAGGAGTTTTCAAACTTAATCAACTTAATTCTTTTATCGATAGCTAATCAAATTACCAAAAAATTTCCGCCCAAAATGGAGGTGTAGTTTTTAATATTTTTAGCCAACCTTTATTAAGTTAGGAATTTTTATATTCAACAGCCATACTATATTATACGTTCAGCCTCGATTTTTCAAAAACTTTTCAGTCTCCTTCTGTAAAGCCTGGACGAACGAGGACGAAGCTCCAGTCATCTGTGTTAAAACTTTGTACTGTAAGAGTTCCTTGTTGGTCGAGTATTGCTAGAAAAATGTAAAAAAAAAGGTAATTTTACTTTATTAAATCCCACAATTGTAGGGAAATTCATGGATTGTAACATGCCAATTATGGATGGATTTGAAGCCACTTCTCTAAAGTTCAGTAAAAAGACTAAAAACAGTGGCTACTTACTGGAAAAGCTGGCTTCCTAGCCAGTAGTGAAAAATCGGGGCTGAACCAATATAGTTGGAATTTTAATTAAAATCGGTGATTGGTTAAAATAATAAATGGAGAGTTGTAAAATGGTGTCAGTTGAAATCGCAGATTCACCCCTTGATCTGCAGCTTGTTCGATAGCTTATCGAAAATAAATATGAGTTTCTTCTTTAATCATCTTCGTAGCTCCTCTCAGTAGCGAGATATGACTCACGCACTCATCTTCATCCTCATCATCGTCGTCATTAAAACTTGTGTCGCTTATAACTCTTGACTGAGCACTCCCACACAAAAGTTGCAAGGATAAAAAGTTCTTAGAATTTGATGCTGAATCGAATGGTCTAATAATTATTCAATTTGGACACACTTCAACTGTCACGGATTTATTCCATTTTAATTTAATATCTAATTTAATTCTCTTTTTTATTAAATTCTCAGCTATAATAATAAGATCTACGCTTTTAAATTTATTTTTTTGCTCTTAATGGAGGAGCTATATATGCAAATTTTTCATACAATGCTACTTTTCAAGACGTTTAAATTGGTTCTTCGACAGCATACTAAATGAAAAAATCTAATTTGAAGTTTAATTATTTTAAACAGATTGATAAGATTTGTGTATAATTTTCGTATTTGTTTACGATGGAGGATTTGTGTATTTCATAAATTCATAAAATGATAGTCAAGCACCCATATTCACATTTCTAGGGAATAACATTTTGTCGAATAGTAAAACATGGGAAGGCAATGGCGGCTGCTTTTATATAGATTCAGCTCAGCTTTAATATTTTTATAGCTTGACTTCTCTCTGAGCATATCAACAGTAATTCAGAATTTAGCCTCTGGAAGGGCAGGAGGATTTATATACGCAAAAAGGATAAACTCAATAAATTTAGAGAACCAATAAGTGCTAAGCATTTATGCATCTAAAGAAGGTGGCTCATTGATATACTCAGAATACTAAAAAGCCTCCATCTACCTTTACAATATTAGCATAGATTGTAACCACTCCTTCAATTTTAGTAGTCGAACATTCAAAACCCTATCTCTTAAGAATATAAAAGATTAAGTGAAGTTTTTTAATAGACGACTATCACAATAAATGAAAAAAAGAAGAAACTTTTCTCTCTATGGTTTTTATGATAGTATTCTTTTCCTATTTGATACTTTTTATGTTTTGATATGGTAGAGACTTTAATTGCGGAAGTGAATTCTGTGTTGACCTTCTAATTACTCATGAATCATTAAAAAGAGCATAATATTAAATTTAATAAATATAATGAAGCATTTTAGAAACTTTTGTGTTTAGAATTTATATCACTCTCTTAAAGAACAAATGTGTCACTTGCTTATTTTATATTTAATTATTGAATTGTTAAAGATTAAAGGAGAAAAGAAGAAAAAATAAAATGTATTAGGTATTTCCCTCTTTTAAAAAAAAAGAACTAATAAGAAACTTAATTTTTATGCAAATTATCTGCTCTTTATTCCTCGATCAGACCTATTCAGTTACTTGAAGTTTAAAATAGAGCAATTATATTTCTCTTCACTTCTATGGTAAAGTATCACTCTTCCCTATATAAATCCAAAATCTCTTTTTATTAATATTTTGTGAGATCTTCGATGGGTTAAGACATTCAATAGAGATAAAAAATATTGGAGCAACCATCCTAATTCGTCGAAAGAAGAAGATAAAAGCAAAAAGAGTACCGCTTATTCAAGAAAAGGGAAAATTGTTGATCCCTGAATATTTTAAG
>JAJKFJ010024445.1:0-14475 GCA_027382625.1 Tetmemena sp. SeJ-2015 | reverse complement strand
ATAATTTCATCTATTGCAGTATTTGGTTTCATACTCTGACTTTAACAAAGAAAAGGTCTCGCTAATTCTATTTTATAAAGATAGAATGCTTTATTTACGATTTTGATAATAGCATTTAAACTTCTTGTGAATTAATTGCAGAACTACTCCCACCTATTTTTTTATCATCATTTCTTAGGCTCACTATTTTGAAGAAGAATATATAGGAGTTCAAATGTAACTCAGCCATTAAAAGGAGATGGGGTTCCAAAAACATGAAAGTATTCATCAAAATTAGACTTAATAACAAAAAAATAGAACATTTTTGGATAAAATTGAAATCATGAAATTTGACCCTCAAGGAAATTTTGAAGGTCAAAAACTCTTAATTTTTTGGCATTTTTGGCCCATTTCGGCCTATATGGACGATTTTGGGGCCATTTTGACCATAAAAAGGGGGGGAGGTGCACTTCCGTCCCCCCCCCCAATATTTTTAATGAGTAATAAGGAGAACAGAGAAAATCAAGATATTAATATGAACTCACTTGAATAATCTATCTCTATTGAATACGATCGCCGCTAAAATGTGAAACAGCCAGAGATCTAACCAGTCCATAATTTGAAAAAAACCTTTTTAGACACATAAATAAATATATAGGTGTTCTTAATTCTCTGAGCTCAAGTTTTGAGATTGAGAACATTGGAGAGACTGATGAATTCGCTGATCTAGATGAAGATTGTAATTCAGTGGAGTAACTGCTCCTCAGCCGTCTAGACCTTAACTGCAAATAAAAGCCCACAAATCATGCTTAGTACGTGCAAATACCCTTCGTATTTTTAATTTTTAAGTACTAAATCTATTTAAATGGGGATCTCCGCAACCATGGACCAAAATGGATTGAGCAATGAAGACTCATTGGTGGAAACAAAGCAGCTCCCCACAAAGGTTATTCAAATAATTATGAATAAAGGAAGTCCGATCGCCGATAGGGACACCAGTCAACATCAGCAAGGCCCTCAGGATATTATGGAATTTAATAATTGTCTAGGTTTGAGAACTTAGAACACGCATTAAAGTTTGGAGTGATAAGAAAACATCATTACACTTATTATTCGTTGCGAATATAAAGTTTAAGTTTGGTGAGTAAACTCATAGAAAAGCACTCAGTAGACTTTAAGCTAATGAACCTCAAGCTCCTCAATCTTCAAAAAAAATAGGAGGGGTAAAAAATAATGTAAAAATGAATGCAGTCACAAAATTCAAGAAATCAACTTTCTTGAGCGATTGACTAAGCTAACTTAAAATCATAAAAACAATAGAGTAACTAGAGGATAAGGAACGACATCCTCACCTAAATTTAAGGAATAGAGTTCTCTATTCTGATAGTCTATAATATATTAATAGTAAGCTCATGCATGCTTTAGGCAGGTGCAGGCAGTCAGATTTATTATAGGTCATAATCTGCAGTCCTTATTGAGTTTAATTTGAATCTACAAACTATAGTTAATTTATTAGGGAATAGGATTTAAACCTTCAACTACAATTATATTTACTCCATTCACAATAAAGCGAATGGAATTATAATGAGTTTAATTTTTTGATTCATGAAAAAGAAGCAGAGATAGGTTTTAATGATTGATAAATTAGGAATTATCTTTAGTGATGGATCACGATCTACTGAAAATTAAAGTCTCTGTGATAGGTGATGGAGGAGTAGGAAAGTCCAGTCTTTTTCAGGCGATGTTTACTGGCTAACAATACAACCCCTAACAAGATGAGTACAACTACAGGCCTTAATTATAAATTTCCATATTTATAGAGAATTTAAACCTACTGTTGGTGCAGATTTCTTCACTCTTATTATCAGACAAGACAAATGTAGGCCATTTCAGGTAAAAGATTAAGTTCTTAAAAACTAACTTATCCCTTAAATTGACCTTTTTTTTGGAATATTCAGTGACATTAGTATAGTTGAATGTTTGGGATATGAGCGGACACCCTGAACATTACAAAGATAGAGCCAAATTTTATGGAGGCACCAACATACTAGTCTACGTTCTTCAAGAAAATTAAAAACTGCATCTTTATATTACGTTTATGATTAGAGCTTCAAAGACAGCTTTGAAAATCTGAATGAGTGGTACAGGGAATACTGCTCAGTCATGGGCTCTCACCCCATCCACACTTACCTGATCGGAAATAAGGTTAGTCTAAATCGTTATTGAATCTGAAATAGGTGGAGAAAGGAAGAGACAGATTTTTGGAACAGAGCGAGATAGATGAGTGGTGTGCAGCAAGAGGTGTAAAGAAACACTTCAGCACAAGTGTTTTTAAAAGTAAGGGAGAGAAAGAATGAATTAATTGAAATAAACATGTAGATAACGGAGTTGTCCTCTTCTTAGAGGAAGTGGTTGCAAATGTCACAAAAGATATCGAAAGATTTGAGGATGAAATCAGCTGAGAAAGGAGCAAATATTAAGATAGTTAAATAGATTTATAAGAGGAGTGAAAATTTTAGACTAAAATAATATTTAAAATAATATTTCGCTAGTCATCAACTACTAAAGTCAGGCCAAGTTAAAAACTCTAATTTCAAGATCTCCTTTATTCTTAGAGCAACAACCTCCAACCTTACTTAAAAATTCTACTTTTAAAGCTTCAATATCTTCATTTCTAAGCTTCATTATTTATACTGTCAGTTTGTTCTTTAGAAGTTTCATTCACACTTAGGTCATTTTGAATTTGCTACGATGTCTGTTCGGTTGAATTGCTGATGACAGCAGGATTATTAATTCCTTCATCTAATGATTGCAATTTGTCAGTGGTTTCTTATTTCAGCTCTTATTAGAAATCTTCAGTCATTTATACTTCTTCTCCAAACTTCAATTCATCGTTTAAAACGGATGGCATTACGATTTCGTAATCCTATTTATTGAGCTGACCTTTCTCTTTTTCAATTTAAGAGTCAGTTATTGAAACTTCGTTAGAATTGGCAGATCTATCTCTCTACATTCATTTATTTCTTTATTTAATTATTAATGATTCTTGGGGACATGTCAGAATCAGGATTAGATTTCTCATTTTAGGTTGCATTTAAATAAGTAGGATTGGCTTCACCCCTCGGATTAACTCCAACTTTTAAATCCATGAACTGCTCTCTTCTCATTCTGCTCTTGAATGGTGCATCTATCTATGGTTAAGGAATAGATTGTGGCACTTCAATAGTTGTCAGATTTTAAGCTCCACTAAAACTGCTCCCGCTGAAGTAACTTGAGAATAACTATCCTTTATCAATTCCAAAACTTTCTAAATAGAGATAGAGTGTCAATCCGCTCAACAAAAGCACGAAAGAGAATATTGTAAATCTCAAAAGCAAACTCTAAAAGATTTTTTGAGTAATAGACTTAGATTCCTTGCTTGTAGAACCTCCTTATTTGCATCTTAGTGTTTACTCGCTCATATTAAGGAATAATTGAAGAGGTCTTTAAAAATTTTGCTTTTATATTAGCTGAGATAAACTTAGGAGAAAAAGTTGCTAAGTCCAGCTTACTGCTGCTACTGCAACTCGTGTTTTAGTATTCTTGTTATTGCAAGGTTGCTCTCTCCTGCTGCTACTTTTTCATTGACTCAAACTAGCAGAGCAGCTCCATTCTCTTCTGCTCAGAATTGCTAAGCCCCACCCTGTTTTCCCTATCTTGCTCGCCAGGGCTACGGAAGCCACCCTGTGCTTCGTAGTCTAAAAGAAGACTCATAGCCTCTGGGTCAACTTAAAAATCTTCACTCACTCAAATGAGTGAGGAAAAGCAGTAAACTTCCTGAGGGGAGGACTCTGTGTTCCTGGATTTAAATCTTGAGACCTCCTTGCTGGAGCACCTGAGTCTGATGGGCCAAAATTACTCAGATTTGGGCTTGGGCTTTTACATCGACTGTGCTGCCATCTGCTCCCTTATTCGCTGTTCCTCAAGGCTATAATAAACAAAAGATATGATATCAGTCTCTTAAATATTTATTGGCTTCTGACTAAGCGCCTGGCTTCCTTGTAGTGGTAGTTGTTGTCAATAGCCTTAGTTTCAGTTGAAAATTTACAGTCGGGTGGGCTCTGTATCTTGGGCTGTATGTTGACTGTTGTATACTAATCAGCTGCAGCTGTCTACCTCATTTTCAAATTATTAACAACTTATTCAACGCTTAAACACAAAATTAGAATAAATTTTGTTATTTCTTTCCGCAATACAATTAAACGAACACATTTATTCAGAGGTTTATTCTCTCTACAAAAATAATTGCAACATTTTTCACACTTATCATGATTTATTTTAATGCTTATGAGACATGATTTAGCATAAGGGATATGAAAATCAACCAGCAGGAGATAACACAAAAGTTGAATTTTAAGCTCCCCAACTAAATTAAAATATTAATAAGTCTTTATTACTCAAATAAAATAATCAATCGCAAAATTTGAAATATCATAAATATATTAAACTATAGAGGATATTTATTTTTTATTTTTACTTATGCTATAAATGATTACTTTATAAGACTACTTATCCTTTTCGCAGTCAACTTGCACCTCAAGCAGGTCCAATTCTCCGGCTGTATCATAAATTATACCTAAAAATATTTGTTAATTTTTGTGAGTAAATTTTGAAAAAAGATTTCGAAAAACACAGATTCTAATAATCCTTCAAGGGCCTTTCCGTGCAGAGAGACAAGGGAATTCTCCTCGCACTCGCTATAATAATCGGTTGCAGATGCACGCTCTCCTCTTTCTTGGAGCACTGCCCCACCCCCTCCTCCTCAGGCGAGCAAATAATTCAATGCATGCTCTTTCTCATCTTAGTGACAAAAAAAGAATAACCGCAAATATAACTTACACTTTTCTATTTTTTAATGACTTTCTTCATGATATATAAACTCTCAGGTAGCTTTAAATCGTACATCCACACTACCTTTGTCCCATTCCTTCTAATCGCAATTACTAAAAAGCACTACGACTAGGAGGGAGATAATTTTCACATTGGCGAGTGCCTTTGCACTTTTTTACAATCCAATCCTATATTTTTATTTTATTACTCCACTTTCTTAATCATAATGGTGTTCTCAAGCTTGAATAGCCCACTTCAATTAAAAGATTTCGCTATCATCTTTATGATAATGGACAATTTTGTGAATTTTCTACGGTGCAGAGTATAAACATCTTGTTGGTGAGTGTGTTCTATGTGACGATGGTGGTCCGCTTTGGGCTGAGCCAGATCTCATTTGAGTTCTACCACAACATGGCGATGACTATGGTGTTGATCGCGTACATCCACAAGCAGAAGGAGTCCTACCTAAAAACCAACTTTATAAATAACTCCATCAGCCAGATGAAGGAGAGAAAATGGAAGAGCATTTTGAGCGAACTAACCGAGGGTGTCCTCATCCTCGAGCAGCCTCCGACCACAGCAGAACCCCAACTCTTCTTCGCCAATGCCTCCCTCCTGCAGATAGTCTTGAACAAGACTCTCACCGCACAGTCGCTCCGAACTACTCACTTTCAAGAGCCAGAGGCCCAATAAAGAGAAATGGGTAGCGGCTTGTTCGGGGATGAACCAACATAGCTCAACTACTAAGAAGCCATTTCCCAATCATAAATTAAAAATATTTTAACCCGGATGAAACAAATATATACAAATAAGATCTTATAAGGTGTTTATAAGGTGTTTTATAAACTTAATAATAGCAGGTACTTATCTTTCATCCTATGTTATGTATTAATATATTAGTGGATGAAGCTAAATTAAGGGAAGGAATAATAGTATTAATAAACACAAAAGAAAGAAGAATTATTAAGCAAAAAATCCTCCGACGACTCGCTCACTACAGAACTCAAATCCAGTCGCTTGAGCTCAGTACATGATATCTTTGGAGAAGTCAAGTATAAGTTGGCCTTCGTAAAAATATAATTAAATTAATTTCCTTATCTCTATATAAGAGAAAACTTATTTTACTTCGGTTTCAATGACGCATAAAGCCAGATACAAAATATTATAAGAGAGAAAATATCAATAATTTTATAAACTCATTTCATAATGCAAATGCTAATTATAAGGTTTTAGCAATAATAAATTAAGCGACCTTGTATTAAAATTATTCTCGCTTGTCAAGGTTGCTAAAAATGGTAGTTCACGCCATGAATTCATAAAAATAAGCAACTCTAAAAAGGTGCTCGAGCTCCAAGTAACCAAGATTGAAGATTCTAATCCATAGGTAAAATTATATGATACAAATGAAAAAGGTATATCATAAAATGATTACTGGAATAGGATTTAGTTTCTCTTAAGTTTACTCTTCTTATTCAAAGAAGTGTCTTCTTATAAGAAACTGTAGACTACTAAGACCAAGGAAAAATATACTAACCTATTCTTAAACACCACAGCCCACAATTTGTTCACTCCAATTAACGGCATGATCGGAATTTCCTAGGCACTAGAGCAAGAAGTCTCCGATAATTATTTCGTCATAAAGTACCTTTCTTTGTTTAAATAACACACAGGCTATGAAATATATTCAAATGGTGAACACTTGCCTGTCAGGGTTGGTTTTTACAGTCCATAATATTATGGAACTTTCCAAGATCCGTCTGCAGAATTTCAAAAGCACCCCTCGCTTAGTCAATATCTATTCCAAGATGTAGACTATCCTGGAGATATTCGAGGATTAAATCAATCAGAAAAATTTATCCATCCATCAGGCTTGCTCTGAATTACTTACTATTGCTTATTAAAACCTGAAGTGATTGGTTATTTAAGCACAATCTTAAGTTTTCTAGTAATAATTCAGAGGTGGAAGTGGATGAACCCCGTCTTGGCCTAGTACTATTTAATATACTAAGTAACGCGGTTAAATACACGAAGCCTAACGACTCAATAGCTGTTGAGGCAGAACTTGTTAGGACAGAAGAAATGCTGGCCTAAGTAGAGTAGCTAACTCGACATTAGCAAGATACAAACACGTAGTAGATATACACTGGAAGCGAAGCCTCGGTCTCTATAATGTCTAGCTTAGCCAATTTTGGAGGCAGAGACACCAATGAATTTCTCAGGATATCTATTAAAGATACCGGCCTAGGTATGAAAGAGGACACTATAAAAGGACTCTTCTAACTTTATATTATACTTACACAAGAGATCTACTTTCTTATAAACTGTTTGGAAACTCAAAAATGACCAATAATGTCAATTAATCAGGGATAGGACTTGGACTTACAGTATCAAGCTAGATCTGTCGTTAACTCGGCGGCTCACTTCACATAGTGAAATCTATTCCCTAAAAGGGGTCAAAGTTTGTCTTCTTCATTCCAGTGACAGTCTCAAACCCTCTCCAAAACACTCTCAATAATCTCAGTACACTAAACCACAGTAGAAATAACACAAGCAAGCAGTCTCGCAGATGCAGTATGCAAGATAGTAGCTCTAATCAGATCTTCACGAGCGCAAATCTCTATGGAGCTAATATTCTACCTCAGTATCATAGCCAAGGAAATAACCATCACAACTTCTCTGAACTCAGTCATAAGAACTCCTTCATCTAGAGGAGATAGAATGCCAACTAGCTTCTATTCCAAAACGATCCGGAGGTGAGTCCTATTTCTTCAGCTAGAGCCGGTCATCATCTTAATAAGTAGCTTCCTGTGAAGGTTAAGAAATCAACCAAGAGCTAATTCTGTAAGGTAAATTTCGACCATGATAAACTTGAATCTGATATGAGTTGCGAAGATGAGGACGAGGAGATAATAAAGGAGACAGTGATGGCTTGCTATGATTCTGAAGAAGATCAGAAAGGTGATGATACTGAATCTGAACTAGAGGTTAGGCACTTTTTAGAGCTGAAAAATCCATTTGCCTCATTCTCACATTCCAATAACTATCTTCACACTGACTCACCAAGGATGGGAGATGGTGGATTTTCAGCTGAGACCTTCTCTATTCCTTCTCCTCTCCTATAAACTAAGACTGTGAGAGACCTTAAGACCAAGAGAATTGAGCTTCTTTAAACCAAAAACAGAGATAATTACTCCTTCGGATCTAATGACGTGTTAATAGTCGACGACACGATTTTCAATATTGAGGTTCTTCAGATGATGCTCTCGACTTCTTTCAACCTCAACTGTGATTATGCATACTCTGGGGATGAGGCTCTCTAGAAAGTTCGAGAACGGACCTTCTCAAATTAGCAGCTGTCAACCTATAAGCTAATCTTCATGGACATTAACATGCCTGGGATGGATGGCGTCGCTTGCACTTAATAGATTAAAGAGTTCCTTAGCGAGAACTACGTGCAAGAGAAGCCCTTCATAGTAGCTCATACAGCTCTCCCCTAGGATTAGTTCACTGACTTCAGAGCTAAGGGTTTTGACGATTTCTTGACTAAACCTGTATTTGCGAGTAAGCTAGAGAGGATTATTGAGAGGACCTTCCCTGAAATAATGCTAGTAGAAGATGAGCTGTCAAAGGCTTATTCCTCTGTGAAAGTCAAGATATCTTAGCCCCTTGTTTCCAGCGAGTTTCAAGAGAGTAAGAGCGAGGTAGTTCTAAAACTAAATGCAAGAGAGTAGCAAAAAAAGAGACTCAAACCTGTTAGCGACTGCTCACTTGAACAGAATATTCTCAATCTTCATATTTCTCATTGCTACAAGTCTAAAGAGAATAAATAATAATATACTCTAGAATTTAATTTCCCCCCTTATTTTTAAGAGAGTATTTGAAAAATGGCACCTTAAGAGAGAAAATTGAATTTTTCTTCTTCACTTTACTATTTCTGCGAAACTTTAGAGCAGATACACTACTTAAGATTGTCTAGGAAATCACATATCGAATAATTCTCACTATAATGCAACTCTATTTAAAATCTAAATAGCATTTTAATTTATATGTAATGGGTGTGATACCCTCAACTTTACTTTTTAATTCATATTAACTCCCACTCTCATTTTAGCATTTATTCTCTAAACTAGTTTATACAAATATTTTGCGAAGTTTAAATTTCCAATTCTTCCTGTTTTTGTAATGGCTATATCTTTAAAAAACATAAAGAGCTTGCTGAAGAAAAAGTAGGAACAAGAACCTACAACAGCAGCAGTAGTTTAGGGGATACATAAGACTACACTCGAGTAAAGAATTCTAACTTTCTTTTCTAAATTTCAAGTTTAGAGAAAATAAAACTTAGCAAGCTACATATGAGGAAGAAGAAACGAAATAACACTTGATTTAAGAAGGAGATGATAGAATTAGTGAGGAAGGCAAACTTAGAATTGCCTAAGACTTCTGCCTTTAACTGAATCGAGATCAGCAATTAGGAATCGATTTACTGTCTTCTAATAAAAAGATCGAAGATTTCAGGGTGCCAGGAAGTGATACAGCTTACTACATTAAGAACTATATAACTCCTGAAACGGAGAGTTGTCTTCTAGACTGCATCTACAAACTTGACAAAGACAAATTATTGAACCATTACAATATAAACATGCTACTTTTTTAAATGGTTTGAGATGAAATCAGGGAGAGCTCTGAAGAAATACGGTGGTGAAGTGGGAGCCACTGGACTGATTAATTAAGAAGAACTCCCTTCCTATTTTAAAGCAATAGCAGAATAGATATTTAGAGAGGGTTATTTTAAGGGAGAGAACTGTCCTAATCATGTGCTTTTGAATAAGTACAGACCTGGTGATGGGATCATGCCTCACAAAGATGGACCAGCCTACTTCCCTTATGTCTGCATTTTGAGTTTGAACAGTGGCATCATAATGAACATCTACGAGAAGATAGATGATGTTGCGTAAGAAAGTAATATAGAGTTTAATTTTTATATTAGTACGAGGAAGTATTGTGCAAGATTCTATTTGGAGCCAAGGTCTCTATTCATATTCACGGGGAAGCATTATGAAGAGCATTTTCACGGGATTGATACAACTATAATCAATCAAAAGAAGTGAAGTACGTATTTCATTCATATTTTATTGATGAGGCGATAGAAGATGAGATAATATATGAAAGCCTTTTGACAGAAGAAAATAAGCACCTTGCAATCAATAACTTACATATGACTGACTTAAAAGAGGTAAACTTAAAGCAGGAGAAGATTAAATTGTTTATAAGTGTTTTAAAGATAGTGATTCCTAGAGAAGAGGAACGACTCTCACTGACAATAAGATACGTACCTATGATGAGAGAATAAATTAAAGAGTGATCAGAATAATGAATGAATGAACATAAATTAGTCTTAATTTTGATATCTAACATCTCGATCTTCTTAATATAAAGCTCTCACTTTTTTATTGATATCATATAAATCAGAAAATGCCCTAGCAACAGTACTGCCATCTATCATAAACATTGGTGCCCCAATGCTCATAAGAGTTGAATATGAGATGATCTATGTGTTGTGAAATCTCTCCCTTTGTCATGAGCTTGGGTACATATTTGCCATCTGTGTCTTTCTTGGTGAGTGGTTGCAGTCTCTTTCGCAGTTCATTGATAGCTATCTCTGTCCCGTATCTGAAGCAAAGAAGATCAGACTGAGCAAGAGCAATCATTTCAATCAGGGTTATGATCTTTTCTGCGTTATGATGTATGACTTTGAAGCCCTCAATCAAATGAGTCCTGAAACGTCTGAAGCCCTAGCTTCCTTAGCCACCCATGATTTGCATGAACTCTTGAGTAAGTTTGAAAGGAGCTCTTTCGACTCTGAAGGTTTTTCCTGGAGCATGTGTAAGCAAGAAACCAAAATCGATATGCACTACATGCCCCTGCTTATCAATCAATATATTTGCGTTGTGTCTATCCTTGATCTAGAGGATGTAGCATATCAAGCTGTAAGCTGCCATTGAGTAGCAGAAATTTTTCCTTGCCTGAATCAGCTTGTCACCCTTCCTGCCATAATTAAGCAGATAGTAGTCCAAAAGAGTTGAGCCTCCGAACTACTTTATCCTTCTCTTGATAAAGTCGATGCTCAAAGTATCAGTCAAAAACTCTAAGACACCACAACCTTAGCCTGTGGCAATTATTTCATAAGGTCTAAGTTTGCACTTGAGTTTCTTTGCCTTGAAAAGCTAGTCAACCAAGGATATCACTTGCATAGCAAACTACTCTTGCCGCAAGTCATCTCCACTTTTCACAATCAATCTCATTAATTTCCAAGTCTTGAGTGATCCATATTTCGACTCTGCTCTTATTCTCTCCTCTTGCTAGTCACAAGTTTCGTTGAAAAGAAAATTCTACTCGACATCTACCAGCTGCCAGTTCTTGACTACCTCTGTCTCTCTTCCTTCGCCTTGATTAGTGCCAAAGTTTGCAACTAAGTACTCAGTTTATGGACCAATGCTTCTCCTCATACCTTTTTCTATATCTTCCTCTTCATAGCGATAATTTAGAGAAGTAACCTAAAGTATATTCCACCATACTAAAATAATCTTCATTGTTAGACTTGCTGTCTTTATTGCTTGCTGTGTTTTGAGACTTCTCCTGATTAGATTCTATGATCATTAGTTCCCCTGATTTGCCCTTTTGAATATCTCGCTCATTGATTAACATCTTTCGACCTATGGAGGCTATATCGCTGCTGCTCTTTTCCTTTTTGGATCTCTGCGACTTCATGAAATGATCGTCATCTGTAACCTAGTCTTATATAACTTAAATTCATTTCTAATTTGAATGTCAAGATTTTGATAAAAGCTGTACTCCTCTTTAAAAGTCTTTCTGTCTCTAGATAAATAAAAAATTGAGTTCCTTTCAACTGCTCGTTTGAATTGCCAAGCTGATCATTTGACTATCTGAGGTAATCATTCATTGCTTATTTATAGAGAGCAATGATAAAAATTCTATTGCACTGACCAGGCTGCTCTTCTTTTCCACTTGCAAAGGTGGAGAAAGCTAATAGCCCATGAACTGGCTAGTTTAGTCTTAGTAATCGGATTATATCTAGCCCATTTCTGGCATGACCTTGATTTCAAATTCCTGACTTTTCTCCTCTTCCACCATTCTAAAACATTATTCAACGATATAGCAATTCTTGGAGCAGTGATTCTATAATCCTCATGGTCTGTGTCAAAAGCCTTGGTTATTATTATCGATTGCCTTTAGTTTTATCCCCCTTCCTGATCTCTTAAGACTGCTCTTGCAGACACCCTAGGAACAGATTATTCAAGATTAGAGTTGAGATTTGATACGGATGCTCGAGCTATTTGATCTGGACTAGAGAACTGCAGATTATGGTCTGATAGTAAAGACAGCTTCCTCAATTCAAAGTGCTGATTTTAATCTGCAACTAGCGAACTTCCTTGGTGTGTTAATTGGCCAACTGATATGCTCTTAGATATCTCTTGATCTAGTCCCTCTACAAACTTCTAGAAATGTTTCTACTACTTTTTAAGCTGCTTTTTTGGAGACTTGGAAAATAGAGAGGCCCTTTTATCAGGATTATGCTGAGATTGCCTTTTGAATTTACTCGGGTGATCTGAATCAATTGGCTCTAGAGCTTTCTAGTGCTTAAATTAATATTAAAGCTTCAGAGATTCCTTCAGTTCCTTGATAGAGTAACTGACTTCCTCAGGTCTGAAGATAAATTCTTGTGGTCTATTATAAATGAATGAAGATCTCAACGCATATCATGAAAGGTGCTCTCTCTTTTGTCAGAAAGAGGCGAGATTCCTCTGGGCAAATATTTAGGACTGCATAGTTTCTCGTGGACAGACTCACAAACGGAAGATATACAGCTGCAGGAAGAGATTTATTAAGTTCAGAGAGTCCTTGTTTCAAGACAGCCATTTTATCCAAA
Organism: Tetmemena sp. SeJ-2015; assembly: GCA_027382625.1. Classification (NCBI taxonomy): domain Eukaryota; phylum Ciliophora; class Spirotrichea; order Sporadotrichida; family Oxytrichidae; genus Tetmemena; species Tetmemena sp. SeJ-2015. The sequence continues at coordinate 1,679 of JAJKFJ010024445.1, read as the reverse complement.
GTAGGAGTGCTGTTAGTTTTCAGGACCTTATGAGACAAGTCGGTGAGCTCCTTCAAGAATTTCAGAGTGCTGAAGAATGAGTTGATACAGAAGTCTTCTTTGTCATTTGAGGACTACTCTTGAATTTTGAAAGGATTCAAAGTCAAATCAAGTGAACTAAGTTTATAGGATTCCTCCACTCTTCTCTCATTTAGCTGTTGCATTATCAATTGGTTTAGCATCAGACCTTTTCTTTGGCTGGCTTACTCTGATGCTTTGTCTTTTTCCATGCTGGTGGTGCGCCTTCCAAAATCGAACTTCTTGACCAAAGTCTATTTCAGGGTTTGCCTTTGGTTTTAATAAACTATACTAGGCTATATCTCTAAGTCTAAGATTTCGTTAGGAGGTTTGTATTAGTTTCTTGATGGCTATACTTCCGAATGTTTTCTAGAGCTAATCTGGAATCTTTCTTCTGCCCTTTTGGTATCTGAGGCCTTGAGTTGATAGTCATTAATCATCTGATAGGGAGACTATGGCTATATAGATGCTTGCTGAAAGTACTACAATATTCTTAAGACCCAATATGAAAGGCGATTTACCTTGGAGGCCAGTGGATAGAACTTAAGTAAACCCACGCTAGTAACTGTCTCCAATATCTTTTGAGAGTTAGAGAGATAGAGCAGCTCAGATCCTTAAATATATTCAATCATCGTATAAGACTTTTATAATCAGATCCATTGAAGCAAGCATCTTCGATTGCGATGGTGAGTTCCTTCTACTTCAAAAGCATTTTTCTGATTGCGGGTGTCATTTGTAGATTAGCTGATTGCATGTCTGAGTAGAAGAAGAATAAGACTCTGTGGGCGAAGTGGAAAGAAGCCTTGCTCATGAGAACTAAGGACTCAAACAGTTTCCTTTCATCTTGAACACTCAGCTCCGAATTTAGATACAGGCAGCAGATTTGAGGCAGGAAGAATTCCAAGTCTACAAAAATATCGATTCATTGATATAGAAATAGAGTCCTCCCTTATCATAAGACTTTAAGTGAAGTCCGGATTGATTCTAACCTTCTTAAAATTAGAAAATAAACCTCTCTAATAAATAGGGTACTTTATTTCTTGAGATTCCTAATGCCCTCAGCCTTCCCTTACTTGATTTACTTGAGTGTGTCGTAGATAAACTTATCGTGAAAGTTCTTATTTTTCAACTAAGGGTAGAGGTTTAGCAATAGAGATTCCTGAGCTTACCTTTTAGAGCTTACTAGATAGATCTTAAATGAAACCATGGCTATTTTTTCGCTTTGAAGAGCTCTCCTTCTCCTAGTCGAAGCCCCTTCGCCTTCTTTGACACATACAACAGCAGAACAGATAATATACTACCCAAAACACAGGCCATAATAAACACATATCTATATTCATTTCCAAAGATAGAATCCTCATTTAATTTTAAGCCATAAAAATTCTAAAAGAAAGATTAACAAAGACAGAGAGAGAAAGGAAATTACTTACTGAAGCGTCTCCACATGACCGTTTGATCGCCAGTGTCGTTAAATGAGTATTCACTAGTCACCTCGTTCACCTCCTCATCAATTTTTGTCCTTGTGCTCTTCTTGAGTAAAGCGAGTACTCCAAGTTTTTGTTTCTCCCCACCTCTTTTTCCAAACTCATCATCTTGACTCTCCTCAGGCCCTCCCTCTTTCC
>JAJKFJ010024444.1:0-14477 GCA_027382625.1 Tetmemena sp. SeJ-2015 | reverse complement strand
TGAAATGTTCAAAGAATGCGTGGGATAGAGCCAAAACACTGCGCGACTTGAGCTTTGAGGACACCTTATATGTTGTATATTTAAAGCACATTTGCATTTCAACTTCAATTTCAGCAATTCATCTTTACCTTTGAGAAACAAATAACTGAGCATGTTGCAGCAGTTCAAGAGCACATTATTTTGAGTAACGGCCACATCCAAGTCGTTTTCAAAGGAATGAAACCGCTTTCAGTGGCTAGAGCTTTTGAACTTAGTCCTTCAACTGTCGCTGACTACTTTGGGAAGCTCGGCTACCAAATTTCTGAGCTACTCACTTAGACTGCAAACCCCAAAACTAGCAAAAGTAAGACTAAGAACTCAAAAAAGAACTAGCTTGGTGGCAACTAGACTTAAGATGGTTTGAGAGAAGACTCTGTGGATGAGAAAAAGAACCTTTCAGGCGTGAGGGACTTCATCAATCAACTTTATGGCTAGGATCAAGAACCAGAAGACTTTGAGGAGGAGGATGATGAAGACTCTCATTTGAGGAGCTTTGAGTTTGGAAAGAAGGGAGGAGATGCTGCTCAAGAGATGAGAAGACCTCCATCCCAGAAATCTCAAAAGAAGAAGAGTCAGCAAGCTCATCAGTAGGAGACAGGAGCTGTGATTAATTTTTCTTTTCGATTAAGGTGATAATGAAGGTGCTTGTTTAATGATTGAACAGGAGAAGTTGGACATGATGATACAGAAACAGAAGAAGGAACTCAGAGGCAAGAAACGCCAGCGTAGGTTTAAGGAAGCTGATCCCACTGTGATCTAGCCTTTGCCAGAAAACTTGACTGCACATCAGAAGCTAGAGCAAGACTCTTTTGACAAGGAGTTGAAGTTTGATAGAGACTCATTGCGTCAAACTGAAACTCTAGGCAGAGTTTCCACAGCCTTCTAGTCTGGGAGAGTGAGTGAAGTTCAAGCTACCAACGACCATCAAGATAGCACTGGCAGTCAGAACTGTTGGCTTTCTACTAGACAAGAAAAGCCAAGAGATGAAAGGTCAGCTGGCTCAGATGCATCTATGAGGATGAGTACTCAAGACTTTGAGCGCCAGGAAAGGCAAGACTAAGTGCTTTTGAGGTTGAGAGAAAAGGAGCAGGAGATGAAACTTGCTGATCGTCATCGACTCAAGATAGAGCTTGAGCAAGAGATCAAGAACTTAGAGAAGGAAACTGAAGAAAGCGACAACGAGCAAGCTTACCCAACTCTTGGCAAGCTTCCAGGCTCACCTTTTGCGCAAACTCCCAAGAAGGTGCTTGCTGTGGCTTTCGATGACCAGGACAGATGCGCTTTATAAGATCTCTATTTAATGGATAATTAGCTTCGAGAGATGGAGGAGATGACTACACGTTTCCTGAGATAAAGAATTAACTTTATTATTATAAAAGATCTACTATCTTTGCTCTTGGGTTCAGGACTACCAAGGAACTTTCTACACACCCAGTCTTGTTCCCTCTTTGATTTTGCAAGCTCTTGATTATTAAAAAAATAATAATTCTCATTATAATGAATAGATTTATCTCCTTTGATCAGGAAGCTTTGGTGACAAGGTTCTATCAGCGACAGATGAAGTTGTTCAACCTCAAGAAGTCTTTCAAATCTCTCAAAGCCAAAGAACGCAGAGAGAACGCCATCACAGAGTCTTATCAATCCATCGAACAAAAATACATAATTATTGAGTATTTATTAAACAGTATTTATGCTTATTTTTTAATCGAAGGTGGTTTATAAAGGGATGAGTAGATCAGTGACACAGAGATGATCAGTCAAAACTCACCTCAATCCCAGCAACAACTTAACTTTTCTTTTTGAACTTTTTGCAGCTTGACATTTCATCTCTAAGGTGATTATAGATTTGATTTATTTTGACATTTTTGGATTCTCATCATCATAATGATATTTTGCATCTTAACTCTTACTCATATCTTAAAGAATTAGATATAACTGAAAATTGAATGGAGTAGAGGGGAGAGTATAGTGAGAGAGTAATTTTAATTTAAATTCGAGCGATAATAATTTAAATTTAAATAAGTCCGAACACCAAGCAGCAGAGAGAATCAATCTCAGGTAAGACAGACAATATTTATCATTATAGCTTAGAATTTAATAAAAAAGAGAATTAAATTAGAAATTAAATTAAAATGGAATAAATCAGCTGCAGTTGAAGTGTGTCAGATTTACATAATAATTAGACCATTCGATTCAGCACGAAATTCTAAGAAATTTTCATCCTTGCAGCTTTTGTGTTGGAGCTCTCAGTCAAGAGTTACAAGCGACACAAGTTTAGATGAAAATGATGATGATGAAGATGAAGAGTGCGCGAGTCATATCTCGCTGCTGAGAGGTGCTACGAAGATGATTAAAGAAGAAACACATATTAGTATTTAATAAGCTATCGAACAAGCTGCAGATCAGGGGGTGAATCTACGATTTCAACTGTCACCATTTTGCAACTCTCCATTTATTATTTTAATCAATCACCGATTTTAATTAAAATTCCAACTATATCTCTACTTTAGTTATGGACAAGAATTACAATAGCGTATAACCATAGAACAACGCGCCAACCACGCTCTAAAGTGTCAACCACCAAGCATATATAAGACATATTATTCTGCTTATAATATTTAATATTAATAAGCGAAAAACTAAAGGACTGAGCAGCAGAGGAAAGCCTAAAATCAGATGAACAACAACCACAATAATAATTTGATCATTCAAGCCAGCACTCAAAACTCACAGCTACACTCTCAAGTTCCCTCGAATCATCTGAGTCAGTTCTTGTAGTAGCAATAGCAACTCAGCCAGACTGCATCCAGCAGTGGAGTAACTAGTCTCTCTTAAAGCTATCAACTCCCACTTCAGTTTTAGAAGTAAGTCTTGATGCAGTCTTAATTATTATCTATGTTTGGGTCACCCTCAAAATTACAACATTCTATTTGTAAAACTATCATAAATATATCCATTATCGTTCTGAATAAATCTAAAGCTCACTTTCTTTTAGAAATTAACAGGATTTGAACACAGAGCAACAGAGATAAAATGAGAAGATGCCAAAATAAATGCCTCTTTAAAACTCAATTCCTTCTGGTGGAGAATAATAAATGAGTTCGCACATCAGGAGGCAGAGTCAAATCGATTTATGGAGAGCAATTACCTTTCAAATCTAGAGCTGATTTTGAAAGATTCAATTAAAGACTTAGGAAAATAATCTAGAGACTGTTTTCGTCTTTTCAAGTTGAATCATTGAGGAATGAAATTTGGAAAGTGTTCAGTGGTAGTCAATCACACTTGAGATGATAGATCCAAAGGCCTCACCAATCAATTATCATATCTATGATATATATTTCCACTAAAGAAATATATGTGAAGGTCTTCGCAAGTTTCATATACATTTTCAAAGGTAGTAGCCTCTTCTGCTCTCTTGAAGGCATCTACCAACATAGAGCCCTTGTTGATGAGTTCAAACATGTGCTTCTGTATGTGATTGAAGGTCTTGTCAATATCGCAGTTGTTAGAGTTAGGGTCTTCACAGAAGGCGATGAAGTCTTTGAGGGAGCGACGGAAGCCACACTCCTCATCTTGCTTGAAGAGTAGCTCAATCACGTCATTGGCCGCCTTCTTGATTTCCTCATAGGTCAAGTCCAAGATATCTAGCTCGAGCACCCTGTTTAAAGTAGAGTTGAGGTCGAAGAAGTCATCTTCGATCCAGGAGCCGAAGCACTCATCTGTTGCCTCGAACTTGACAGCGGCATTCTTGTACCAGCCATCGAGGAAGCCTGCCCACATGTGGTGGGTGGCGTTGAACATGAATCTCATCTCAGTCTCGTAGTCCAATTGATCCATGTAGATCTCTTCCTCCTCAGAGAAAGGAGGTCTCACAGGGGGTGGATGAGGTTTGTGCTCTATAGATAAGTGTGAGAGATATATCATAAGATTGATATAATTGACTTGGTCAGAAACCATCAGTTGAGATCAATATTTAAAGTGACAATATATAGTGAGTTATGATGATTTTTGTTCTATTATTGGAATAGAAGAAACACGGGGGTTAATTTCGGATAACAACAGTTAAAGAAAGGATTGAAGGACTGAGAAAGCTAATTTTAAACTTACCATCTTCGTCTTTGTGCTTGGGGGGAGGTGGATGGTTACCTCCGTCGTGCTTATCCTTGAGTGACTTGAATGGAGAGAGCTTTCCAGTCATCATAGTTCATCATAAAATATTTCTTATTACTCTTTAATCGGATTTAAGTTCTGAAGCCTGGGATGTGAGTAGCCTAGATTGCACTGATTCCGAGCAGGATGCATATCATGAATCATTAAAGCATCGTAAACCATTCTCTAATTTATTATTTGAGGCAGAGTCAGTAGTTAAACATTATGGGAAAGGAGAACCTCACTGCCAAGAACAGCACCTAAATCTCTCTCAATTAAAATCACTAGCAATATCTCTCCCTCACTAAGTCCCCCAGAGTACTTCAGTCCTCTACTGCTACCAATTAAAACTAGTAGTAACTTTAATTTCAAAACGGCATCACAGGTGAGATTGATAGCCACCAAAATATGAAGAGCGACAACTTACGAATCCTGAGCCAGCATCCACAGCTCATCAGCAGCACTGCAGCTCAAGGCCACAGAAACCCTGCTCATAATCTCGCTCCTCAAATATTCCAAGGTGGATTCAAATCTCATCAGATAGAGAGCGACCCTCGCAACCAGGTGCTCATGGTTTCAAATAATATGTCAGCTGGCTAGACAAGTCATTAATTAAATCAGTACATCACATCATAGTAAACTGTAGGCAGTGCCTTGAACAACTATACCAATAATAACTATAAGACTCTGCAAAGCAGTAATACGATTGATTCAAATCAAAGTTAATCAATTGGAAATACAATCTCTCAACAATAAAGCAATAAGAGGCAGTCTCTGGCGGTAAATAGTGGATAGTTTATAATTAAGTTACTTAAATAAACCATAGTGGTTAAGTATTTTCAAATCATGGAAGAGAAGCCAGAAACGGCCAGACCTTGGGAGTGAACAGTAAATCTCATTCGATCGCCCACTCTTCAAATAACAGCAAGGAGCCCCATAAGAAATCTCAGTCACTTTACTTCAATCATAATTCATATCTCCTATCTTATTAGAATGAGTTAAGTATTTACAACAAGAAGATCGTGGATATAATTTCAGGACTATAGTAATCCCTAGGCGTTATAGCAACTAATGTCTCTGGAAACCTTCAATCTAATAATGGCGGTCTTTTGTCTTAAAATAATACAACTAGCAATTTCCCATTAGCTTAACAATAGATTTATGAAATATTCCTTATAATAATTTGAGCTTAAATGACTGAGAATGGCTCCCTTAATTTGAACAGTTTAAAGGGAGATTAACAAAAGGCGCTCCTAGAATCAGCTTTGCTCGCTTAAAAGATTGCTTAAATGACTTCAGGGATAAAGAAAGATGGCAGTCTGAGGGCGTCAAATGGTAACCTAGCTGGCAGCTTAGCTCAGAATCTGTAAACCACTTAAAGCTAAATGCAAGCCAAAAGCTTGAAAAATCAAAATGACAGAATCCAATCACATACTAAAAATGCAAGCATGGCACAGTAGAATTCAAACATTAATAATCACAGTCAAAAGAGGAAGTCAATGAAGATTTCGAGCAATCTATCTGGGAGGGGTAGTCTGAGTCTAGCTTAAAAGCAGTAGCATGTTCATCAAAGTGGGAAGAATAAGTAGGAGGAGGTTGATAAGGCAGCCGCAACTAAGGCAAAGAGAATAACCTCAGCTAATCGCATGTCTTTGGATATTTAATCAAACAATCAGCAATAGAAGAAGACTCTCGCTCATCACTAAAGAAACAGATCTGACCTGCAGAACCCAAGAAAGAATAGTTTATAATGATTTTTTAATTTTCATTACTTCTAATATCGCCACTTCTTTGCAAAACCCAGCTGCTAACTTTGCTCTGAGTTACTAAAACAATTACCTAATTAAGTAACAGTAATAATAGCAACAGCAACAAAACACCTTCTTGACTTGCTCGAATTCATCTATTGATGGAACTAGTGGCCTGAGCATACATTAAAGTATAGTTAATCAACACCCTTAACACACTCAAGAAGCCAAGCACTAGACTCTGATTCTTGGAGAGGATTTTGATATCATAGATACTCACCAACCACTCCTCATTGGTTAAATGCCCTCCTCCGTTAAAAGCTTAAATAGGTTCTCTTAGCACATTGAGGGTCCATTAAAGAAAGGAGCACTTCAAATTTTTCATTTAATCATCTGCTATAATCTCATTTATTGGAGCATAGAAGCAAATGAGTGAGCTAATATCAAACTCTATAGATAATAACCAAGCAATAAATGCAGTTCTAGCTGCTAAATACCACAGTGCAGTACACAGCAATTATCATGAAAGTAGACACAACAGCATCGTTCAAGTAGCCCCACTTGATAATCAATATTTGTTAAGTGTGATCACTTCAACTTAATTTATTGAGAATTAGAAGCAGCCAATAGTTAACAGAAGGTAAACAGTGAACATTACCTCGAATGATAGATTATCTTCTGATGCAACATCCTTCCTTTCTCAACAGCAGCAGTTCTAAAAGTAGAGTGACTAGTTTTAAAGTTTGATTTATTTCTCTTTCGTAATTGCTAGCAATCAGATGAGCAAGCATAGTATCAGTAATTGCAAATGAAGCTAAAGAGTGCAGCATCATCCCCATCCCTTCATTCTTTAACTCAGATAAAGAACTCCTACATTCAAAATTATCACCCTGCATCTTCCCTCATGACTTCAAGCAAAATATTTATTTTTTTTCGTATGAAGCGCACACCAGTTAATAAAGAAGCAGAATTGCAACTCAAACTTACAGGGAAACTAAATTCAAAATAGCATATTTAACTTCTCCAACTCAAACCTAAACCCCTCAAATCAGTCCTCACAATAGACTTCAAAAATCTTGAGTTGCAATACCTTGGAGAACTCATAATGATCCTTAGATATTTATCTTGTCTAGTTTTTAAACTAGCTCTAAGGAGGACCCAAGCTGATATCTTCAACTCTCCTCAACGCAGGAAAGTAGAAGCCCCTCTCAACTAAGAAACAGTCCAAGATAAACTAAGCAGCTTAGCAATAGCAGCCGCCCATCGCTTCTTTCTCAATTGGAGCAGCCAGTCTTGCAAACTGTGACAAAAAGGGATCAGTCTCCCAAGGCAGTGCTTTGACCTCTCAAACGCACAAGCGTTCAACCTCAGATGGAACTTCCTTGAACAAAATGTTTCACTTTAAACAGCAAATGCTCATCAATAAGATTTTCAAGCAACAGACTGCAGCAAGCAGTCAGTCCAGTTCTGAAGTTATGAGCAAGCAATCCTCCAAGTAATAAACAGCAACCACTGTTGTAGATAAGGATAAGAAGACTGTTATTGTTGTGGATAAGAAGTAAAGGAAGGAGAAGTTAAGTTATGGAGGTGGTGGTAATCTAAGCACCAAGGATTAAAGTAAAGTTGCCACTGCACAGGTCATGCTAAGCAGTCTATCTTCCAAGAGATAGTCAAACGAAGATCACTAGGATCATATGATTGTCAACTGTGGCAATTATCAAACACTTAGAGAAAATACAAACAATCATCTTAATTATTTTGATTTCAATTTTAAATTGTTTCTTTAAATCAACCTCTGCACAGCCAAAAGCAAGAGATAGAGCTTATGAGCTAAGCGAAGAAAAATCAAAAAGCAAATAACTAGAATGCATCGGCTGCTGGAGATGGGAAACTCTCTTAAGAGATGCGCACTATACTGAACAAGTTTAAAACGAGAGACAGCTGCAGCGAGAGTCTGGTTTCTCAAATCAATAAGCAACAATCACTCACCTCTCAAAATCTAGAGCAAAAACAGAAGCTGATTCAAGCTATCACAAGTTAGTAGTAGCAAGTTTTGAACTCAAAGGCTTCAGCAAATAAACCTATATAAGTAGTTCTAATTACAACAGCATAACAATAAAAGATGATATTTATATTGGATCAATTAAGTTTTAGAATTTGTTCTATAAGTAGAAGTTCTATGCTGAGAGTGAGGAGAATTCATACCTCGTGATGAATCCAACTTCCGGAGCAAACATGAACTACGGTGCAGCTGAAGCATTTCCTTATTCAGGCCAGTCTCTATATTTATTACGCTTAATATTGTTAACAGTCAAGCTCTGTAAACTCTAATTAGAAAGGGAGGACAGGCTTCGCAAATGAAGACCTCAGACAAGATTATCTGCAGCAGAATTATCAAACTGCTAAATATAAAGAGTAAATTATTCACTTATAGCTAAGATAGGAAACGAAAGTGCTTCAGGTAGACGATAGTCGCAAGAAAAGACTGCTCAATAAGCAGGCACCACAAATCACAAGAGAGCAAAGTCAGATGCCAACAAGCATTCGTAGTAGCCAGTAACTCAACAGCAGAAGGGCGAATATAGCTACACTAACAGCTATCTTACAAAAGCCTAGTAGCTCATAGATTAGGCTGCCAATAATAGCAAGAAGAATCAGAAGATGTTCTTCCTTAACCTTCAAGATCAATAGCAACAGTAGCAGTAGTAATAACTCAGCTGCCTCAATCCCCAGAATACTATCAATCAGAACTACAAAGCTTACTAGCAAAACTTTGAGCTACAACATGGCTTTATTGGAGGACTGGGCATCCATAAATGTTATAGAAATTACTTATCACTTCAATTTATTTAGGCATCGGTCAATAGCAAATGCCTTATAGTGCTAGAGCATCACCTACTATGAAATCCTCACTTGCAAATGTTTACTACCTCACAAACGAGGACTACAATCTTAATCTAGGTGGAGGAGGGTAGAATAGCACACTATAAAAACCTTTAATTGCTACTGCTAGAAGTGAAACCTCCACTAAGATAGCGAAAAATACCAAAAATGGAAGCCAGTTGATATATATTGAACATAAAATTTTAGCTTTTGTTTGAAGTAGAATACTTTGAGCAATCAAACTACTTAGAAGAAGACTAATGACTACTAGCATTAGCAACAGTAGTAATAGCAACAATTCCCAACTCACAATCGATTCAGTGAGCAAATCAAAATGTTTATATTATTTAATCAACACTAGACTAGTCTATCCTGAGAATAATGGATAGAGCGACTTCTTCCAGCTGAACTAGAATCAATACCAGCAATAACTACCAACCAGTGTACTTCATTCTCAGCAATTCAGCAAGCTCTCTAATATCCTTCAAAATGAGCCACTCACTCATCAGCATTAGTCAGCCTAGATAAAGAATAGAGTGATGCCTTAACCTCAGTAAGCTCTGCAAAGAGAAGCATAATTCGTTTCAGGCATTAGAGAAACCAAGCACAAGAGAATTGAGAGCGCTTCTAATATTCCCTGTTCTCAAACTTTTGAGATAAATGTAACTACATTTTATGAAGATAAGTATTTAACTGAGGACCTTCGCTTTTAGAATGAGAATAAAATCTTAGGAAAATTACCTATCACCAAGCCACAAAGAATGAGTTCCAATTTCTAAGGACCTTAATATCAGTAGCAGCAAGCTATTTTCGAGTATAATCAAAGCCCTAACTTAGAGTAAAACTAGAAGCCTTAGAATTCTAAGCTTCAGGCTTTGAATCCCCAGGCAGGTCTCAATACTAAATAGAAGCAGCAATTAAACCTGCAGATAGATCTTTGCGAGGATGATTGTGAGCAAGAGCAGTTGATGCTTGGAGGCTCTACAAATAACCAACAGCAGCATCAGCTAGATCCCAAAGGCTTCTTTTAGTACCAGATGCCAATAGAGCAGCAATAGACCCTCATCAGGTCCTTGAATCAATCTCCTAAACTTAAGATGATGCCCACTCCAAAGCTTAACCAACCAGGCAACCCTTAAAACATTTAGAACTTCTATTAAGGCCTGTTTGCTCCTCTCTAGTAGAACTTCAATTCAAACCCTGACTCAGGAAATCACTCTCGTGGAGTGAGCTAGATCATAAACAATGGGAACTTTATGATAAATGCCAACTTCATGATCAGTCCATTACTTTAGTAGCAGCAGCAGAATCTGATGCAGTATCAGAGGCAGAGTGATTAAGGTGTAGTTTAAACTGAACAAGATGAGAATGAACAAGAAGAGGAGGAGGAGATAGAGATTTATCAACAGCAGCAGCAGTAGGTTATTTCAGCTGAGAATAGCTAAATTTATGGAGGGAGAGGTCTTCAATAAGAAGACAAGCTTCAATATGGGAAAATCATAAATGGTGGACATAAAGGAAATTAATCACTTAGTTCAACAAGCAAGTAGCCTCTGCTATTCGGAAATGGTCCAGAGACTGTGAAGCCAAAGTAAGATAAGCAAGCTTCGAATGCCAATTACTTCTCTAACTAAGCACCAACTAAACAAGAATCTGTAAGAAATGCTAGTATCGAAAAGGAAAAGAAAGATTAGATTGTTGAACTTAAGAAGAAGGTAGAAGAGGGAAATGACTTAGACGGAGGTAATCAGTTCCAGACCTTTGAGTCTAATCTTACCACTCACACTTTCAACAACCTCACTCCTAGATCGAGAGACAAGTACAAGATCATCAAGTAAATCAAGAACTCATTCTCTAAACTGCAAGAGCCTCCAAAGACAACTCCCGAGTATTATAGAATTGGGAAGATGTTAGGAAAGGGAGCCTTTGGAAGAGTGAACCTCGCCATTCACAAGTTATGCTGCCAACTTGTGGCTGTGAAATCTATCAGCAAGCAGTTTTTGTCAGAGGCAGAGTCTGAGAAGAAGAAACTAGTGCAAGAGGTGCAAATTCTTTAGAAGGCTAGACATGAGAACATAGTTAGACTTTATGACTCATTCGAAACAAACAAGCAGCTTGTATTTGTGATGGAGCTATGTGCAGGAGGAGATCTACTTAACTACGTAAGAAAGAGAAGAAAGCTCAAGGAGCCAATTGCAAAATATGTCTTCAAGCAAGTTGCAGAGGGACTCCACTATTGCCACTAGAAGGGAATAAATAATAATTTTTATAATGAATTGAATCGTACATCGAGATATGAAGTTGGATAACTTGTTGTTTGATGAGCAAGGAGTTGTTAAGATCTGTGACTTTGGAGTTTCAAAGTAACTCGCCTCTCCATCAGAAGTGATGACTGAGTAGTGCGGCACTCCTGCCTATATAGCTCCAGAAATTTTGAAGGACAAAGGATACCGAGGCTTCGGTGTGGATATCTGGTCATTAGGAGTTTGTCTCTATGCGATGCTATTTGGAACTGTGCCTTTCAAAGCCAACAACATGAGTGAACTCCATTAACTCATCCTCAAAGCTAAGTTTACGTTTAAGGAAGGAGACCTCAAGCCAGGTGAACAGCCTTTATCAGAAGATGTCAAGAGCCTCATTAAGTATTTATTAGGAGTAGATGAATATTGTGTAACATTATTTAAAATAAGTCGATACTTGAGCCTAACCCAGAGAAGAGAATTACCATGCAAGCCATTCTGAATCATAGTTGGCTATAAGAGCAGCCTGATACAGGCAAAATAGAGATCTTTACTGAACAAGAGTTAGACACTATTAGAAGAGACTTCACCTACTAGGACATGAGCAGATACAAGCGAAATCTCCTCAAGAAGAAGAAAATAATGCAATAACAGATGAAGCAGCAGTTAACTTTAGCTAATTTATTTATCTTCTATTGATAAACTTAGGAAGTAGAATCGAATAACAATCCTCTTGGACTCCCAGCCTCCGCTATTGTTCCCGGCTATAATGGCATCGGGATAGGAGGCGCAGTGACAACAGAGGAGAATCTAATCCACATTTTAAATTGATATTTTAATGTTATCTGTTCACAGAGCATGCACTAGACTCTACTTAAAATGTTCTAATGCGTAACGCAAGCACCAAGTCAGTCATCCTTGCTCCTTTTAACAGCACTCGCACTCATATTGCCAGAGAAGACCTTGACTAAGATCTTAGACCTTTCGGTTCGCAAGATAATTGATACCCCATATACTTCAACTCTCTATCTTATGCTTTTTTAATTGCGGCTAAGATGAGGATTCAACTTTCATTCCTCCTCTTCCTATTGATCCTGCCATGATTGTAGACAAGCGAGTGATAAAGTACGCACCCAGAGTTAAGGACATAAATCGCTAATACGAGATGAATAACAACTGCGAGCTTGACAACGGAGTTTATAACAAGTTCGTAAAGCAATCGACTGAGAAAGCAGGTGATTAAGCTGAAGAGGATAACCTTCGTAGTGGGTGCAGTGATCAGTCCATCGGAGCAGGAGCAGCGATGGGTGAGGGTTCTTTGATCCTCACTATGAACGGAGACTGCCAGGAGAACTTGCTTGAAAAAGAGCAGGAGCTGAGGTAAAGATAGAAAGCTGAGGGGAACCAGTAGTATGCAGCCCCTCTGGTGTCTTAAAACTCAGACGTTACTGAACTCGTCGCTTTGAAGCAGAATGAAAAGATCTATCCTAGTAACTCACTCTATTGTATGCGAAATGATAATTAATTCATTAGTTGGTTGTAACTTCTTGAAGAAAAACTTGAAGAATGAAGGCAAAGGAGAGGAGAAGGAAGATACAAGCAGTAGTAATGATTTCAAAACACAGTAAGATGATCCTATTACCATAGATCCTGAGGTCGTAGAGAAGGTTACCTACTTCGGTTATCCACAGCAGTATGTACTCCATAGTTTACAAAATTACGAACTTAACGATGCATCCGCCAACTACTACTTATTAAGTTTAATTAAGTATGTCCGAAGCAATAAAAGGTATTTATTAGAGAAGGAGAAGCTAGTGATAGAAGACTTGCAAAACAATATGCGGTTTTATCAGTGAGAGAAAGAAGAGTACAGTTTTAAATTTGTAAGAAAAGAAGCTCGCATGATTTAAGCATGCTCGCTAAACTAAATAGGGGTTAAAGATCCAACTACACATATACACTCTATATATAGATAGTTGAACTCTAATGAAAAAATTTTGATTACAGACTAATATTTTTATCCATAAATTAGAGTTAATTTAAGTACAAGGTAAGAATTATTGCTTGATTGAATGATTGATTGATTGATTGATTGATTGATTGATTGATTGATTGATTGATTGATTGATTGATTATGATGTGTTAATATATCCGAGCAGGATAGCGAGCAGTTTAGCGTTCATTTTGAAATAAATCCAAATAATTATTATAACAAAATCGTAGGATTTGGCATTTAAAGCTTTTCCATTTTTAATAGATTCTCACACACACACAATTTATTTCTCTGACCCGTTTACTAAATTTATATGAAATTACTTAAATTGGATTGTGTAAGATTAACTTTCTGTACGTCACTGAGTTGCGCGTGGAGAGTGATTACGTCTCTACTTTGCATGTGCGACAGCTCTCATTGAAAATTTACCAATCGTTATTATAATACACTTAAATCTTTAAAAAGATATCAAAACACATACACAATGGCAACTCAGGAACTAAGATTCGACGGCAAGGTCGCTATCGTCACTGGCGCAGGTGCTGGACTCGGAAGAGCCTACTCTCTTCTTCTCGCCTCTCGTGGAGCTAAGGTTGTAGTCAACGACTTGGGTGGCTCAGTCAGTGGAGAGCAGAACAAGGCAGCAGCAAGACCTGCTGACGTGGTAGTAGATGAGATCAAGAAGCTTGGTGGAGTCGCAGTCGCTAACTACGACAGCGTTGAGAACGGAGATAAGATCGTGAAGACCGCAGTCGATGCCTTCGGCACTGTCGACATCGTTATCAATAATGCAGGAATCCTTAGAGATATCTCCTTCCAGAAGATGACTGACAACGATTGGGACCTCATCATGAGCAATATAAAGATAAGTGTAGATTATAGGAGGTGAATATATAATGAGAGTGCACTTGAGAGGATCTTACACCGTTGCTCGCGCAGCATGGAACATCATGAGAGAGAAGGGATATGGAAGAATCATCAACACCTCCTCCTCAGCAGGTATTTTCGGCTCCTTCGGTCAGGCTAACTACTCCGCAGCTAAGCTCGGACTCCACGGTTTCACTCAGTCCCTCGCAAAGGAAGGTGAGAAGAGAAACATCAAGGTCAACACCATCGCTCCTCTTGCTGGAACTAGAATGACTGAGACCGTCATGCCCAAGGAATTGGTTGAGGCCCTCAAGCCCGAGTTCGTTGCTCCTCTCATCGCAGTTCTCTGTCACGAGACCTGCCCTGAGAGCGGCTCTCTCTTCGAGGTTGGCGCTGGCTACTTCTGCAAGGACAGGTGGCAACGCTCAGAGGGTGCCCTCTTCGGCATTCACGAGTGCACTCCCGAGAACCTCTCCAAGAACTGGAGCAAGGTCGTCGACTTCACTAACTCTATCATCCCCACCGGAAACCAGGAGATCATGGAGAAGGTCATGAAGA
>JAJKFJ010024443.1:0-14403 GCA_027382625.1 Tetmemena sp. SeJ-2015 | reverse complement strand
TTATATTAGCTATCTAAAATATGTTTGAATTTTTAAAAAGTTATTTAGTTGAAACTAAATTTAGCAATTAATCTTATAAATTTAATCATACCTTAATCAATACTAATGGCGAAAATAAATTCATTTATTAAAACTAAGTTAAGAGTTTTTATGTAGAGATCCATTTATTTTTTTTTAAATTAATGATAAAATAAATTGATTAAAGAAATAATTATTGTCTGATTTTATTTAATTTGATTGTTTTCTATTTATAAAATGTTAACTACTCTTGCAAATGTTTAAATGGATGATATAATTATCAATTTTCAGTTTATAAAATGAATATATTTACTCTAATAGGCTAAGAAATCCTGCCTACAATTTACAAAAAATAATAAGTCGATTGTCGAAAAAATTGCAAATCCTCCTTAAATATGGTATGCCTTTCACTTTCCCTATAAAAATCCGAAATTTATTATCCATCTGATTCCCTATTCGAGCAAAGAAACGAATTATAGATTATCTTGAAAGTTATTTAAAATATAAATTACTTCTTAACTTTATAATTAGCAAAGAGCTTTGAGAGTATTATCCATATTTTAAATAATCGTTACTTTATAATTAATATAAAAATAATAGCAACTGCTTTATTAAGAGTTGTTACTGAAGTCGTGTACTGATTAATCCATAATAGTCTGTAATATTCAACTGAATTGTAAAACCCAAGTACAAGATTTAAATTGGATGATTCCAAATTTGCTTATCCTGAGAATAGAAAGCTTCCATCTTTTTTAAATAAAATATTCAAAATTAGTTTGTATAATTTCAGGAATTGATTATTCCAAGCTATACTTAATTTAATTATAGACTTCTAATCTATTAATTTATTTATAATAAAATGCTTGATACATAATTATAAAATTAATTAAATTCAATTATTCTTAACCGATTATATATTACTTCGTTGATAGAGAGAAAGAGGGAGAGAAAAATATTATATAAGCAATTTGTATTGTTAAATATTTTTAAGGATATAATTTAGCTCAGAATTAAAGCTAAAAGATTTTGAGTGAAGAAAATTAAATTTTAATTGGGTTGAGCTCACTCTAACTTTCTGGTGTAGATCAAGCAGCTTTTAATCCGACTAAATATTCCGTTAGTCAAGAAGAGGTGAGCTCAATTCAAACCCACTAAATTTAGAGTATAGATTTTTAAAAAAGATATTCCACATTTATGAATTAAAAGCACCTCTTCCCTTTTTTCAATTAAAAATTTAAAATATATTTTACCCATCTGAGTCTGAGGAAATAAGGTTTATGGAAAAATTAGTGCCAACTTTTCCAAATATGATAGGAAACTATTTCTCTTCGAAGAATTAAATTAAAAAAGCTATTTATTAAATAAAAGCATGAAGTAGGATCAGTGTCTATTGCCTCTGACTTTATCAATCCAAAAATAAACAAAGCTGTACTATAAAAAATGTGAAAAAAGTAAATTTACCAGTACAGTATCATTTTGCTTATATAATTAATAATGTTTAAGTTATGTAATTTTTATTTTTAAAAAAAATCTATTCATCTACATAAAAATACAATATTTTTTCAAATAATGGTTAATAAAAATGAAATTAATCTACTCTATTAAAAATATGAGCATAAAAATTATATAAATAATTTTTTATTTTTAAATACATGAAAGAATTTAAGAATATTTACAATATTTTAATTTGTGCTTGGTTAATATTACATAATGTATTTTATTATAGATAACTTGTAATATTTTAGAGATAGGCTATAAATATATTTAATTACTTCCAGGAAGAATATTAATTATGCTATTTTTTTTAAATCTAACAATAAATTATTTTATATATCTTTATTTTTGCTTAAAGAAGTTTCAATTCAAAATTTGGATTGAATTATATCTGAATTTAAATGCTTTTAAATGTTGATTCAATAAAAGGAGATAAAAAAAGAATATAGAAGAATAAGAATGGGTATTGGCACGAATATATTTACAAACATATTCAAAGCTTTGAAATTGAAGCTCTACTAATTTATCTTCGAGCTCCACGACCTAGTTTAAATAGACCCAAGAGTACCTTCATAAAATAAAATGTCTAATTTTTATCTTCAATATTACTTGGAATCGACTATTTCCTCTAAGTTCTATTTATCATATAAATTTAAATTAACCAGTAAGATTTATCACATACTCCCGAATAATTGAAACCCATAATTATAGCAGCGACTTCTTTCTTAAAGTTCTAGACTTGGACGACTTTATTAACAAAGATCTTTACGAAGATGAGATTGATGTCACTCTCAATTCATTCATTTTAAATCTCTTACTTTAGTTTAATTTTAAGTTTTTAAATGTGTTTCTCACATGTGCTCTTTTGATAATTGTTGGAATGATCTTAAGTTCTAGCGAAGAAAAGCCACGTAAGAAGAGCGATGCCTGGAAACTCAAATTTCCCCATTTTAATTAATTAATTCACACTGATAGGGAGTAGAAATATTATACTTTATATTATTGAGCTACTTACTCCACAGCGGATTCTCAATGTTCATAGTTTCTATCCATCTGATAAACATTTAATGTCCCTCGCCGTTACCTGACTTCTCGTGTTTGGGCGATGTGAACTTGGTATCACCAATATTTTGTGTGATTGCTGCTTTAATCAACATTCTCAATTCTTATTTCCTCGAGAGCATCTATAATTTCCAATTCATCAGCATTAGAAAGAAAATAAAATTATGGTAATATCAAATAGGAGATTAGTAAAGAGTCAGAAATATATTTGTAATGAAATTAATTCAATAGTCAAATGTTTTGAGTAGAGAGGCCATTGATTTTCTCTCTAACTCAGCAATTGGAATAAACTTAATAATTTTCTTATGGAAAAATATTTCTCCTCTCACAAATCCTATAACTTGAAGGAGCAAAAGAGCTAGCACTACTAGAATAGCAACCATAAAGATGGATTTAATCAACTCACTTTTTATTCTTATTTAAGATGATGAATACTGTGAGGACATAATTGTGCTGATTGTTGAAATAGTCCTCAATTTTATCTTGAATCTTTCTTCTGAATACTTTCATTCCTCTTTCAACATAGACTGAGAAACTAAGTGATGCCTCCTAGAATTCCTAACCTTAAAGAATGGAATTGAAATTTAAAGAATTGAGTGATGTAGCATTCTTGTTGCTAGATTAGTAGTAGATGAGAGCGTCTTGAATTTTCTTGAGAATAAAAGTGTAAACCTATGTCATTCCTTGATCTATTAGCCCATTTAGAGCCTAGCCACAGGGCTGATTAACTAAATTAGCATCTCCCAATGCCACAATTTCATAGTCAACTTAGTCGCAAAATGCTTCAGACTCCATTTGGAACAGGATATCCTATATTTCAA
The DNA here is from genome assembly GCA_027382625.1 of Tetmemena sp. SeJ-2015. Taxonomy (NCBI): domain Eukaryota; phylum Ciliophora; class Spirotrichea; order Sporadotrichida; family Oxytrichidae; genus Tetmemena; species Tetmemena sp. SeJ-2015. Next base: position 11,008 of record JAJKFJ010024443.1, on the reverse strand, counting down.
AGTCTTTGGCTAATGGATCTTTTCTCATTCTTATGGCCTCAGATTACTTTGAAATGCAATACTCAATCAATTTTTGTAAGCTCTTGTTGAGGTATGTGATATCTTGGATAGTCTCATTTTGAGAAATTGCATCTATAACGTATGAAAATGTCAGAGGGAGGCAGTTGTCTCTCTCAGTAATGATCTCTGTGATTTATAGCCCCGATTCTAGTTTATTGAGCATTAGGAAACTTTGCAAGAACAAAGTTAGAAAGAAGGAGCAAAAGACTAGCATCACAGGGAAAAGCTTTATTATCATGTTTAGTCTATCCTTTTTGAAAGAGTCTCCGATTCTCTCCTTCATTTTAATTACATAAAATCATTTGCTATTTTATTTGAAGCTTGGCTATTTTAGCTTCTTTCTATTTAGACTTGATTTTAGGTTATTCTTCAGCGAGATAAGAAGGTCTTGTGATTTTGGCTGAAGAGGGATCATAGGAGTCTAATTGCCTGAGTGAAATATCGGATTAGTTTAGGATCTATGAGTGGTCAATTTCATTTTGACTATCGTCCATATAACTTTAGATTTAAGAAGAAGAAATCTGCTGCTACTTTAAGCTCCTGAAGTTCTAACTTTTATGATCATCCAAGTTTAAATTTCTTGCCTGAGAATTGTCTTTCTCTTTCAATGTAGTTTTAGTCTTGAGTATTTGTCTACGTATGTAGGGGTATATTTCTTGTAGACTCGTATGCTTGCTGGGTGGTAATTCTTGAATCTAAGCTCCATATAAAAATGAAAAATAAAAGTTTATATCCATAAATGAGGGTCTTCATATTCAACTCCCCTTCAAAAGATGCATTCAAGGCAGCTAATTTAGTGGCATGCCTTATTTTCATGATTACTAGCATAATCTTCTTCCTGTTGCTGAGTAGCTTTAGAATTATCATCATAATATAGAGACCTCCAATGATGGATATTAGCATGCCAGGCACCATCAGATAAATCAAAAGCACTTTTAGATTCTCCTCGGCTTGTACAACGAAATCGTAAATATCCTCTGCCAGTAGCCAAAACTTTGCCCCTATAAAATCCTCCGAGTATAAATTTATTTCACTTAATATAATAGTTAACTGAGACAAAGAAGAGATCAAGATAGATTTATTGTGAGGAATACAGGGAATGATTACTTGAACGCATCAGGCAACCATTGCACTTCAGAGCACTTTAATCAGCTGATAGATAGGGAAAGATTTTGTTATAAATTTAGTTTAGGGCTTGGAATATATTTGAATCAGATATCAGAACCTGCCCTCTGCCATCAATAAACTAAGTTGCTATATCTTGCGTGTTTTCAAGATAAAATAAACTTCTATATAGATTTATATCTGTAAAATCAGTCTCAAGTTTAATTTCATTTCCCATTTGTTGCAAACTTTCCAAGCTCTCCTTCATCTCAAAATCCAAGTAATAAAATACATATGAGCTATCTATGTGAAGTATCTGACTCTATCATTGATGAAACCGATTTGATTCTGAATAATACCATTCGAAGAGTAGATTAGATCTCTGAAGCTATTTTTAAGAAAGGAAATCTCTCCAAATACTTCTTTCAAGCGAAGGAATAGGCCATAGTTTTTAATGACATTTTGATTTTCCTGTATAATTACAAAAATTTGTCCTATTTATTTAAATTAATTGATTGTATTGTTAGCACAAGTATGGATACTGAGAGAGAAATGAAAGCTATCATAAAGCACACTAAGTATTTTTATAGGCTAGAGACAACAACTGGCTTGGCTTGGTTAGTTGCCTCCTCCTTGATGTTTTTAAGATGCTAGAGTTAAGAATTTGAATTTGAGGTGTTGGAGCTCATTGACTGGCTGCCAAAATAGAATTTAATTTAATGCCATTATCATCTTCATAGGCAGCATTCGCATTATTTTGGTCTTCTAGATTTTTGTACTCATTTAGTTGATGCTTGGATATTGAATCTAAATCGCTGTTCGCTAAGTGAAGGTCTATGCTACTTCCTCTATCTTTGTCAAGAGAGATTAAAAGCATATATATGATGTAGTAAACCTATTGATGACTTATTTAGCAAATATAGTCTTCATAATGAATTAAAATTTGTGAATAAAACTGCAACTCTTTTGAAGTATGAGCAAATCTAAAATCAGATCTGACAAGAGCGTGCTATAAAGATAGCTTCTTTATCCGTGTAGATGCATCTTTCTTCATTAAATATGACGAGTTGTTTTATGACTGAGAGATAAAACAATTTAAAAAGTAAATGAACGAGAGATGTCTAGTGTCTCTCTGTGTTAAGGATCTGTGAATCCCGAGTTATTAGATTCCGGTGAACCCTATTTCAAAGCTCTCTCCACTTGTTAATCAAAGAGACTCATAGAATAGCTTTTAATAAAGCTTCCATCTTGTGACTCAAACTCTTAGTTGTAACTGTGGTGTTCATTCATCTGCACTTCAAATAAATTCATTATGAGATTTACATAGGATAATAGTACGGTTTCTTATCTAGTACTTTTAAGTGCTGAGATTTGAAATTGATTATTAATTCCATTCCTAAAATTTTACTTTACTTTACTTTACTTTACATTATGAGATGGGAGAAGTCTCATCATCATCTTCCTGTCGATCTTAGAGAAGGATTTCAAACTAGCTCCCATTTTAGAAAACTCATTGTAGTATTCGAACAGGTCCGAGGACATTTCAAATAAGTTTAGTTCCAAATATAAAATGTAAAATACTTCAACTCATTCTAAGAGTTTATACCATACAGAACTCCAAACTCCTAAGAGCAATTCACTATAGTAACAAAATTAACAAAATAATTTATCTATTGCACCATTAGGATCACATACCAGAGTAATAAATTCTTTCATGGTTCCTTTATTCCTGCAACCATCAAACTTAATCTTCTTCACTTTCTTCATTTACTAATACATATATGCAAAATATTTTATATTGATCATATAAGTTAGGAATTAAATGCCTTTTTGTCTGTCAAAGAAAGGCTGTATGTATATGTAGACTGGGAATATAAATCCATTTGGCTTCCTTATCCATAGTATGTGTGGTTAGTTTATGAACTAATTTATTTATAATTTTATATTGATGAAGTCAGACTCAAATTTGTTAACCAAGAATCGTTCAATATACTTGTTATGCATTTTCTCACTGACCATATCCGGCAGGATACAACTCATATTGTGGCCTTTAATCCTCATGCCATGGCTCTCACTCAAGTTCAAAAAGTTTTAGTTCGCCTGCTCTATTATTCCAAGCTTACTCATGTTTGCAGAGACTACCAGCACGGAGAGTTCCTTGCTCTAGTTGAAGATTGAATCTATCTTCTTTGCCGTGTTGTAAGTTGAACCATGCAAGATCTGCCTCTTTGCATTCAAAGACTATATCTGTTACTGAAGATAATATTAGAAGAAGTTAAATCAAATAAGAAGTCTTGCAGACTCGTATTCTGAATTTAAGAATGCTCTTAAGAAAAGTTCATACTGCATCAGGATTGAGAGGTGCTCAGGGAATAGTATAGTCAAACGATTGAAGCTTAGTTCTACTTTGTGGTACTCTGAGGTCATGTCAACCAGTTCTTTGTAAATTTAAGAGAAATCTAGTGGCTGTTGCATTTCAGTTAGTTGGAGGTCCAGAGTAATCTAATTGCTGCTATTATTCTTCTCACTCTTACCGAGTTCAGATTAAAAATATAAGTATTTATATTTAATTAATTTAAAAGTCTGCATTTTTTAAAGAATGATGTTAATTTCCTTAAATAATAAGTTCATTGAAATAACCAGAATTGATTGATTATAATTGAGATTTGGAGATGAGGTTCTCCCAAGTATTCTGGATCCTTACAATGGAAGTCCAAAGATATTTGTGGAAGTATTCTTGCTCCTGTTCGAATTGAATTTATTTATTGATAGAAGCCATATTTAGACTTTCAGGGGTGATTGTGATTAGCTTTGAATTGACCTTCTCGAATATAATTTTCTGGTAGGTGAACAGAGCTAGCTTCTCCTAAAGAGTAAGTCGATATCCTTTAAATATTAAACTTATTTTATTTTATGATATCCAAGCTTAGCTGAGAGCCCTGAGAGTGTGAACATGGCTTTGATATCCTTATTGAAGAGATAAGACTAAATGTAGGCCTTGATAATTTTCATCCTGGCCTTGTTTTAATCATTAGTAATCTTGTCAATTAAGTAAAGCAGCAGCACCAAGATCTCCAGTTGCACTGAGGACTTAAACTAGTCATAGCACCCCTAGTACCTCACAAACTTAGTGTGGAAGATGCCGATTAATTTATTCTCACTCTCCTTTTGAATCTTAGCTATCGCTGTGCTTATAAAACATAACAATTAACTATCAATGTATTGTTGTTGCTTTAGTCTGTTTCTTCATTTTTATGACTGTTGAAAAATGGCACTTTTAAAAGATAAAAATGTATTATAGTTAATAATTCTTTTTCTTCTAGGCCAAATTATTAGTCTGTTTAAATTTGGCCTTGAATTATTATTTTCTTTTATTCTTCATCGTCGCCCCTCTCCATGAGATTGTCTAAGTTACAAAAGCATTTTGAATCTTCGCATTACAATTTGTGGTGCTCCACTGCCCCAGAGAGTACAATTTAGTCTTCAAATCCAAATTCCCAAATACTCTCAATCATCTTGTAGATCAATAAATACTATAAAATATATTTACATAGTTTTAGATGAAGATTTCCTAACCTTGCAGACTCTTAATAGACAGTAAGTTTTTGAATAACTTGCCGTTCCATATTGACCTTCTCAAAAATAAAAATGATAATAATATCATATAATGTTATGTATTCTAAGAACCCAAACTATGTAGCCCAAAACTGGGTTCAATAAAAGGGCCAATATAAAATCTCCATTAGTTATTTAATAGGGCAGCAAACTGATAATTACGCATAATATGTAGTTGTAGCATAGAATCGCCTACCCAATTACATCCACCTCAGATAACTATCTAGAGAAGTAATTCAAAATATTTCAATATTGCTTATTTCAATAAGTTAAAGCTGTAGTTGAACTTGAGATAGAGCTGAAAGAAATTAATGAGAGTGAGCACTACAAAGTAGATATTGGTTAGGTCGTCAGAAAGCGGAGACAGATAAATGCCCATGGCCACATACTTCATAATTGTAGGCAGGAACGTGAAGCTTTTCTAATTAGACAAAATACCTGAGTACCCTCTAATGCTAATCAAATAAATATACTTTAAAAATTTCTTACTAAATTTATTTGATTTTATAATATTGAGTATATTTAAGAACAAAAAATATACAGTATATTAGATAAGTCATTTTCAACTTCATGTAATAATATTTACAAATTATTCGCTAAAATTAAAAAATTTAAATATGTGATTCACTTTTAGAATTTATTGAAATTAGACAAATAATTCAAAATATAAATCAATTTGATATTCGATTATAAAATTCATCTCACAAACATTTCAGAGTGTTTTCTGAGTCTGTTCTTAGTACTTTTCCTTTTTTGCTTATTTTTATTCTAAGTTGTAGTTTTCCTTCCAAATTATATACTTTACTAAAAAGCTTCCTTATCAGAAATATTTAAGCCGATGAAGAAAATTTTAAAAAATAGTATTTAGGGAAGCTATTCATAGTTGTGAGATCAAAGTCGTTGTTTATATTATCAGGATTCATGTCATTCCCTTTCTGAACGAGATTATTTCTTTGGGTATTAGCATTACCTGTGGATTGCAAGAAAGAAGAGTTGGCTTTTCTTTCCTTGCTTTTCTTAAGAGAAAAAAATAAATGAATGGATGAGCGAGTCTGATGTTGGCAAAGATGTTTTTGAAAATGAAGAAAAAGTTAATGCCCATGTAGAATACTACTGCATAAATCTGTACCAATGCTATCTATTCAATCGTTATTAAAATAATGAGAATATCATAATTTTGTGATTTAATTGCTTGAAGGTATACTCAAGATCAAAAGTGCGGGTGAATGGAATCAGAAGCAGGCAAATCACTTAAAGACAAAACTCATTGAAAATAGAAAGAGAGTTCTACTCTGACTCTTAAAAAGGTTTCACAGTAATTAGGTAAACTTGAGACAGCAGAGTTTAACAGATTATCAAAAGCAGAGCTGTCCCTTGGTTTTCACCGAAGTTAATTAAGCATAGAGTGAATGCAAATTTCCTGAAGATTTACACTGGCTGGTATACTATACTCATTCTAGACTAATTGACATCTGAAATGAGCGAGCCATATCTTATTTTGAACTCTCTCTTTCTATTCTCGAAAACCTAGTAAGGTCATTTGTCTAAATCTTACTTTATAAATTAGATAGAGTGAAACTATTGGAATACAATTTAGTATGATAGATATAAATGATTTGTATATAAAGAAGCATAAGCCCACTTGCCAATTGGAAGATGCTTAGCATTAAATATATAATTAACATACTGCCCAAGATGTCTCCTGTTTATTCTAGACTAATCTAATAGAATCCTTATACAAATTTTCTCTTACAAATTGGATATTGACCAGTGAGGTGAGCATATTTTCAATGAAGCTCTCTGTCTGGTATCTAATCATCAAGTTATCCTAAATTTATTATATTAAGTTGTAGTTGATCTTCTCGTCAACTGATTTGCAAAAACTTTTCTCCTATTTATATTGCTTGTAAAACCCCTTAAGTCGCTTGAATCCTAAGTTTTAGAAATAAGATTAAACATAATTTTAGGCGAAAATCATAATCTATCAATTTATTCTCACCTTTTAAGAAAAATAAAGGATGATATATTTTAGTTATTAAATAAGAAAAGATTAGGTTTTAATTATTTAATGCCACCCCCCCCATTGGTTAAATACTTATCTAGAGTGAAATCAAATTTTTCATTAAATTTTTAATTTTAGAGATTAAACACCAATCAATATTAGAGTTAATTAGAATCAGCAATTTATAGATCTTAATACTTCGAGCCATATTCACATAGATAATTAAGCATTAGGTTATGATCTTATTTTTACAACACACGATCCAATTATCTTATTTGATTTTACTAATTGAAGATTCGCAGAGTTAATCAAAATTATATTTAAATCTGATTTTTTAGTCAAGCCTATGAAAATAAGGGCAAGATGATAGAGAGTGAAATATTGCTTGAAATATTTTTACATTGAACTATAAAATGTATTTAGGCAATAGAATAGAAAAGTAATCCCTAGTTGACTACAGAGTTAAGTGAATCATAGTTCATCAGTGAGAATAATAAAATAAATGCGTCGTTGTAAGCTCTATCGTTGAATTCATCAAAGTCAAGATAATAATTAATTGGAATTTACAACTAGTAGCATTTTACTCATTTTAAAATAACTCATAATAAAATTAAATGTGAAGATACATGCTATTGACGTCTATAAGATTAATTCTGTTACAATTTACTATCAGTGGGCACTAGATTGAAGCTGCTGATATCATTTATCAGAACAAAGAAGCTTGTAGAGTAAGCTTATTAAAAAATAAGTAAACTGGAAGTAGCAAGTTAACCAAGGGAAGGTGAGTGATGTACTGAAAGTTATCGATCATCCCCCAAAGCAGTTGAGCGCTCTGACTCCTAAAAAGTATTAACTAATCTAGAGTGGGTTTACAAAATCAAGTTAAGGAATAAATTTGTGCCAAATATAGAATTCATCGTCCATTTTATGCTATCTCCGATCGTAGAGTAAAGCTGCTCTAGTTCTAAAATCGTTTATTTATATTGATTGATGATACCTTGTGTTATCTAGGGTGGGATGAAAAAATAAATAATTTATGATGAAGCTGGAGATTGTATATCCTTTGGGAATTTGATACTATAGGTCTTCACTGACGAATTTAAAACTCTGCGTAAACTCTATCTGTAAGTAGTCCTTCTCTACCGTTGATATTATGATAAATTATGTGTGTAAAGTTTGTCAGATTTAGCTAAATTATCATCATATTCGAGTTTACTGAATCTATTGTGAAGTTTAAAATTCAAGAATTTGAAAATAATTTTGGTAAAGTTAATAGGAGGGTATTCTTCTTGCTTAATTGATTAAATTTGGAGATTGAGATGCTCGCTTAGGCTTTAGCGTATTCTAGAGTTGAGATATAATTAGTATTCAAAGATCACTGTAAAAAATAATTAAAGAAGATAAATAATAACCAGTCCAGTAGCTGTTATTTTCTTAATCCTCGCTTTCATGGTCTTTCCAATATTAATGTAATTTTTAACTTTAAAGAGAAAATAATTATTTTATCGATATTCTCAAAGTGCTCACTAGTGTCATTCTGATCGTCTACAGTCGCATTGATTCTTGGCGTTGTAATTTGCAGCTTCAAATCATAAACATTGAAAGTTAAAAAAAGATAAATTATTTATTGAACTGCGATTCATCTGACAGTAAAGTTATTTTGAGCTTGTATTGATATTGATTGATTTTGTATAATTTAGATTAACTATTTTATTATTATTTAATTATTTGCAATTTCATGGTTTAAATAGGTGCCAATCTAACTTGTGTTTGTTATGATTTATAATTAGTTATCTTTATCAATTTATTAATTAAAAAAAAGCAAATTTAGCCAAGAGTTTGAAGTTTGATTCTGCCATCGCTGTCTGGTTTTATAGTGAGAGAATATGGACTGCTTAGTAGATTAACTATACTTGGTAGCAGGTATGAAATGCTTTTCCCTTTTTCAAAATATTGATAAATATATTCGATGAGGATATCTTCAGGAAATGTTTTGAAAAATGGTACTTCGAAATTAAGTTTGACCTTTTTAGGGAATATAGTGACTGTGAAAATGTATACCTCATGATAAGTAATTACTTTCGAAGGAGTGGGGATAGATTAAATGACTACTTAGATTATTATTTTGTGCTCTCCTATTGAGGTTACCAAATTAGTGTTAACTTCGATTTAGTTTTGTATTTAATTTAAAGTGAGAAAGTCCTAAGAAAGGGCTTAATTCTGAATCTAGTAAGTGTAAGTCCCGCAATTAGCTGGCAAAAATCTCAATTATAAATTTTTTAAAAACATAATTTAATTTAAAGTTGTGAATACTAAGTCCTTCAGCTTCTTTTCGATAACCAAATATATTAATTAGAATAAAGATTGGATTTTAGCCGATTGTGTAATATATGTCATCAAATTTAGGCTTAGAATATTTTTATATCATTTTATTAAATTTTTTAATAGAAGTAACTTGTATAATATCAAGACAGCTGCTGATATAGATTAGAATTTATTAGAAAATCGTTTAAAGCTTATTTAATAAAAACAATTAGCGTTATTTGAGAGACAGTAGAAATAGATAAAACTGCGATGTGTAGGAGAGCACCTTTGCTATAAACGTTCTTTATTTTTAGAAATTTTTATAGATTTATTTGGATAGAAAACAGCTGTAATAGTTCTAACATACAAGTAAAGAAACCCTAAAAACTTAATAAATGATTATATTTTATCAAAGTAAATAAATGGAGTTATTATCTTAGAAAGCTAAATTCATTCGATTATTTAACTTATGAAAAATAATTATAAGCAAAACTATTAAAATCCGGAAATTAAGGTATGTTTGTGTTTGAGATGACAAATACCTTACCTCAAATTGGGATAATTAAGTTGAACTTGAGCTAAATCATATATTTGCGGAACATCCTAATGCGAAGTGGCTCCTCCATTGTTATTTTTAATATTATCATTTAGGAAATTATATATTTGGGAAAGCATTAATTAAAATTGTAACCCAAATTATAAATATTTCGCACTATAAATATACCTTATAAAATTCTTAAGAAATAGATTTTTAGGCCATAATTTATTTATATCATTATTAAAAGTTATCAATGACAAAAATAATTATTTTTATTATGTAAATAATTAATATATTTTCAAGATAAACTTATTATTCTAAGTAAAATATATTCTCAAGAAATTTATTCTTTTTGTAAATAATTCAATTTTTCCTTTAATTTAGACCTAACAAATATTATTTTATTTATTGATAATTATTTGTAAATCAACTGTTTTTGTTTATTTTGTTTGCCCCACAAGCTTATAGGTCAATATTTTCAAAATTAAATTACACAAAATAAAAAATCTTTGTTGCATAAATAAAAAATAATTTACCTCTTTCTAAAGAGATCGCTGCCACAAATTTTAATCATGAACAATTATATAAAGGGGAGTATGAAATAAACTTTTAAAAGAAATTCAAAGCTAGCTCATGAGTTAAGATGTAAATTTATTAATTAAATTTGTCAAAAATAAAATTATTTCTAATTATTTTACATTCCTAATTTTTTTAAAGGAATATAGATTATATTATTTTTTAGCTCTACTAAGTGCACTGTAGTTGATAGCATATCGTTTTATATTAGGTAAGCTATATCTTAAAAATGGTATTTACAAAAATGCATCACAATTTATTTTTATGGTTAATTAAAATTCTATATTTATAAAGTTAATTTTATTTAAAAATGGCATAATTTGTGAAATCTGCTTAAGTTAGCACGACTTTAAAAGTAGAAGGATAGTCGCTTTATGCTGTCAGTTATGTTTCAGAATTTATATAAGTTCCATTTTAAAGTTCAAGATAAAATAGTTATAGTTGATAAAGATGAAAGGCCATTTGCCCCATAAAATCGTAGCAAGAGCCTAAAGTGAATTATGTTACCTCCTAGCTAAAAGTTTAGTAGTCAGTTACTGTTAAAGGCTATAAAGGTATTGAAGCTGGAACAATCTAGAATGAGTTACCGAAATAAAAAAGAAACTTGAGGTACTCTGATCCTCCATCCACAGCTACTCTCCATAATCGATTTATACAGTTGAAACAGGAGAGATAGAATTCAGAATTAAATCAGTACCTTACACACTCTTTGCCACACCGAGAGTTTATAAAAACAAAAATATTTTATTATAAAAATATAAATATAAATTTTAACCTTAATTATTGCCTCAGCAGATTGGCTTTAGAAT
>JAJKFJ010024442.1:0-14485 GCA_027382625.1 Tetmemena sp. SeJ-2015 | reverse complement strand
TTCCTAGAAGACTTTAGATTGCCTGTTTAGGGTTAAAATTTAGCATGATTATAAGTATTAATAAAGAAATTAATTATACACAACTTATTTTCACTTTCTTATCATATTATGGGGTTTTGGGGTTTTGGGGTTTTGCATGCTATGAGATAAATATTAAATTAATTTACTGAATTGCAGCACTGGAATCTTACTTATTTATAGAAGTCTAGGATATAGAGTTTCTTATTTCATGCATGATGGATCTAGTTGTTTATTTTTATAAATGGAATGATTAAAAATTGAGCAATAATAAGACGAGCGATGATTAATTACAATTTTGATTACCCTCCAAATTTTTTCTATTTTTATTAAATGATGGTCAATAATGAACTTGAAAAGCTTCAATAGAATAGGTTTCAAGCTCTACTGCTCTTCGTAATATGCGTCATATATTATATGAGTAATCCTTCCCTTTAAAAATAATTAATTAGCCAAAAATATATTTATTTTGCTTATCATATTCTGTGGTCTTAAAAGCTTTAATGCATTAAACTCAACTTCCGATTGGACCTTTGATTAAATAAAGTTGTGAAGATTTTAGCTAATATACTTACTAAATTTTCAAAATTTAAGGAAATTTTTAAATGAAGAAGAATAAATATTCTTTTTAAAATTATTTATATATAAGAGTTTAAATTATCTTTAAAATTAACTGATTATTTAGAACTATTTTTAAAGGAGAATTTTTATCTGCAAATATTAATTGTAAATATAATATTATATAAATAATTGCTTATTCAAAGAATTTTTGCTTGTCTTCAAAATATATTCAGAATTATTATTTTATGACTTGTATTTTTTTATTTTGTAGGCTAAGAATATTAATATTTAATATTAGCATGAACTAAAAATCGCGAGACATACAATATAGAATTAATAAGATTTTTATTATAGTTAATTAACTAGTGTTTGAACATTAAATTTTTATGAATTAATGACTTTTATATGTACAATTGCTCTTTTATTAAAAAGGGCGCTTACTAATATGTAAACTTTTGCTAAGTATCTCATTGGAACTTTAAACTATAATTAAAAAAAACTTTCCTGCAAGTGCTTTGAGGAAGAATCCAGAAAGCGCTCTAAGGAAGACTGAGAGAGCTATCATGATTACAATGCATTTGGCAACTCCGAGATCGAAAGAGAGGAAGTCCAGGATTCTCACATCTCCGGGTGCATATTTTCTTGTGTCAAATTCGTTGTAAACGAAGGCCTCTATTCCGTATAAATAAAAATTAATATAGCTAAGAAATTCATTAAAATCTAAGATTGGATAAACAATAAGACTTAGAGCACGAAGTTACAGTTTAAATCAATCAAACTCCGCTACAGGAAATAAAAAAAATATGAAGTGAATTTCTTTAGTAATTATCTTAATAGTACTTCATTGCTGCGAGATATGTATATGATAAAACTTAAATCCTCAATAAAATTTTTGGAGAACTTAAACTGACATGGCTTATAATTTTTAACTGGCCTCTCACACAAAAGTTTGAATGATATCAAATGGGTTTGACAATATTTTAAATCAGAGATTGTTATTCAACTTCCACTCGTAAATATATTTAAGTTTACAACTAAAATATATTATTAAATATTTTCTCAGTTATAATATCTAATAGGAGAAATCCACTGAATCCAACCGATCCACTTAGGGTAGCCTCCTGCGTTTGAGAAAAATCCACTGAATAGCATGAGAGGCATCAAAATGATAGCTGAGAGGGAGAGTGCTGTTTCAGAGTTCTCAAACAAACTTGAAAGTAACCATCCAAAAGATGAGGCATTATTCATTATTTTTTATTTCAAATTTTAACTCAAAATACAAAGATATATTAGGATAAAGTAAAGTATCTTGTAGTAAAATAAAATCACTATAATATAAGAATAAGTATATACGTTTTGAACTTTAAACATCATTCGCCTTACCCGATTTTTTAAAAAAAATAAATTATTTTTTTTAAATGTGGACGATTGAGAAATAACTTTAAGTTTGTCATCCTCAATGCTTGTATTATAGTTGGAATTGTAATTAAAATCGGTGATTGGTTAAAAAAATAAATGGAGAGTTGCAAAATGGTGACAGTTGAAATCGTAGATTCCCCTCCCCTTATCTGCAGCTTGTTAGATAGCTTATTAAAAGTTAATACGAGTTTCATCTTCAATCATCTTCACAGAACCTCTCAGTAGTGAGATATGATGTGCGCATTCGTCATCATCCTCATCATCATCGTCTTCTGAACTTGTGTTGCTTATAACTCTTGACTGAGCGCTCCCACAAAAAAATACAAGGATAAAAAATTCTTAGAAATTTATGATGCTTAATCGAACGGTGTATTTATTATTCAAATTGGACACTCTTCATCTTCCGCTGATTTATTCCATTTTAATTTAATATCTTATTTAATTCTCTTTATATTGTATTCTCAGCTATATAGTCGCTCTTTGGAGGCTTTCGTAAGGTAAAAACAATTAAAAAAATAGAAATTTGAAGTAAGGATTATATCAGCGCAATAATAGGATTTACTTGGGCGGCATTCCTTCGAATTTAGATTTTATAGACAAGAACAAAAAATTAAAAGCTCAAAAAGTATTAAACTTTTAATTGTTACTTTCAGTAAAAGTTTCAGACAAGAAATGGAAAATTGGAAATAAAACTAAGATATAAAAATATTTTAAGATTGTTATACTAAATCAATACACAATAAAGTTACTTTTAAATAAAGAATTATTGTTTATAAAAGAAAACATCATTTAAATATTTTTTAAAGAATTTTATTTTGAAGAAATTATAGTAAGATATTTAATTAAAATCGGAGATAGGGTAAGTTAGTAAATGGTAAATTGCAACTTAGTGGCTATTGAAATCGAAGATTCACCCCCTGATCTGGAGCTTACTCGACAGCCAATTAAGAAACAAAATGAGCGTCTTCATTAATTATCTCCTCAGCACCTTTCAGCGGCGAGATATGATAGGAAGTGTCTTGATTTTGAAATACCTACCAATCTTTAACTTTTCTTGTTAATAATTATTTATCGAGCATTCCTACACAAAAGTTGCAAGGATGAAAAATTTATAGAATTGTATTCTCTAATGGTGTAAAATATATTTAAACTTGACATACCTTAACTGTCATTGATTTAATTTCTTATAAATTTAATATCTTATTTAATTCTTTTTTCATTGTTTTCTCAGCTATAAAATATATTAGGAACCTGCAATAATTGATATAATGACTAGAATTAAGTAGTAAAGGAAGAATTGCTTTGCTGTGATCGCGAATCCAACTCCAAAATACACAATTAGAGTCCATAGCATTTTAAATATATTGGTTAGACAAGTAAAACTGGGATCTCAAGAATATTCTTTGCTAGGAAGTAGGGAAGAACATCATACATTGAAATAAAATGCGAAATAAAATATTGTCTAATTATAGACATTTTGTTGGCTTATTCTCTAAGAAATACTGGTCTTTCATCTTAGAATTAAAGTAGGTTGCTCATCATGTGAGACATTAATGCGTTACTGCAAGTAAAGAAGGCAAATGCGCACAAACTGAATTGATCAGTAAAAGTGTTTGTGCTTAAATCCCAAAATAGAGCTAAACTCAGCAGCCCAATGAATACTGTCTGTCCCATTTTCACTCTGACGACATCTGGGTCTTTCAAATTTTGAACTTTACATCTATCTAGCAATAAATATTTAAAAGAAATTATTTTTAATTCCTTGAACTGCTTTCCAAAGGAGACTTTGCCATTTTACCTGGAGTGTAAATCTAAGGCAGGCACAGTGATTGAATTAGCTTCTTGCTAAACCAATTATTTCAATTGGGTTTTGTAGGAAGATTCTAAATAAGCCACCTTCTTTTCATCTCTGGGTCCTTTGGGATAGTTCACAGTGAGTACTTTCATGAAAAAGTCAGTTGGATTGGCAAATCTAGGACAAGCTAGAGATATTCTTTTGAAATATCATAGGAAATAACAAAATTCTTCGAGAAGGTTGACAACCATATCTTAACAGTTAAGACTTGACTAGCAAGATGGATCTGAAACCCAATCAAGGAAAACATCCCTCGCTTATCAGGAAATAATGGGTACACAAATGGAACTAAAAAGTACCCTCACATGCCTGAATAAACCATCAGAAAGCCAATAAAAGAGGCTTGACATGATCCACTTACCTTACATGATTATCCATTAATTATAACTATGGCTCAGGCAAAATATTGAACACAATGAACTTCAACACCCTGAAAATTTGATCTTCTTATTTGAGTCATTCCTTCGGTTTTTGGAGAACCACACAATAAAAAGTCCTTACCATTCTATAACAACTCTACTCCACCATCATCTAATTTTTGTAGAAATCTCCTAAAATTCCATGGCGCAAAGAATTATGAGAGTGTCTAACTCATTATACACTGTGGAAACATTGGATATCTTAGTTGACTTATCTAACCTCACTAAGACTCACTGGCAACAATGTGAGACTTTTGACGAACTTCTAGAGAAAAAAAACCCGGAAATAGACTACGGTTTACAAGAGAGTTGTAAAACTCAGAGGACGACGATGCAGACTCGTGTGATTACCAAAAATACGAAAGCAAATGACATAAAAACATCAGTTTGATTAATTGTTTAAACTTTCTGTTACGGGAGTAGCCTTATAGCTTCCCTAAGTTTAACATAAACACGCAAGAAGTCTGTTCGTCTAAAATGCGTTGTTATAATTATATCATAAGAACTGATTATAACTTTAATTTTTATTTATTAAAAAATTAATTAAAAAAAAGATTGAAAAACTTAGATAGGACAATCATCTTATTTCTTCGATAAAATTTAGATAGCATTAAAATATTTAAATAATTTCCCAAATGTAAAATAAGAAAGTTAAATAAAT
Organism: Tetmemena sp. SeJ-2015; assembly: GCA_027382625.1. NCBI lineage: Eukaryota > Ciliophora > Spirotrichea > Sporadotrichida > Oxytrichidae > Tetmemena > Tetmemena sp. SeJ-2015. Next base: position 9,552 of record JAJKFJ010024442.1, on the reverse strand, counting down.
GAATTTTTATTATGATTTACAAATGAGTAATCTTAATACTCTGGACTTTTATGGGCTTCACCCTGATACATAATATGATATAAATAATGTGTCCGTCGCACATTAAGATCAGTCTATCGAAGCAAGCGAAGGCGTCTGAGCCTGGTTGATGAATAGTTGCAATGACTGTTTTACCCTTCTGTGCCTATCTTTAAAGGAGCTTGACTATTTGGAGTGCTTTAAAGGAGTCTAGTCAAAAAATAAATTCCTGAGGTTGGTTCATCTAGAAGAATCAAAGAAGGGTCTGCAATTAATTCGACTCCAATAGACACTCTTTTCCTTTCTCCTCCAGACAAAGTTTTCATTCTCTGACTTCCAATAAGAGTATCAGCTCTGTTCAGTAGACCTAACTCCTTTAGCAGATCTTCAACTCTCTAATCTTGTAGCTCTTCAGAAACATTAAAAATTAGGGGGGCCTTACCTTGACAGAAGAATTTAATAATGAATAAAGATAGGAAAAAATATCTTTAAAGGGTAATTTTCACTCAAAATCTGATCTTTTCAATTATAGATGTTCAAATTTTTAAGGATTCTATTTATTTTAAGCTAATTTTCTGTTATTGTAAAATATATTCAAAGTGCATTTTAAAATAGAATTGTATTTTTGAATATAGGACATGCTTTAACATTAAGCATAAAGCAATTAAAGCTGGAAAATTGTAACCTTAGACCCTTTATTATGAATTAAATTTAGGGTAAATAAAAATTCTACACTATTTTAAAAATGCACTTTAAATATATTATGCAATAGCAGAAAATTAGCTAAAAATAAATATTTTATTGAGGTACACCTGACCTCTAGCTGGCTGAATTAGCATTAAAATTTCTAGCATTAGAAGTTTGACAGGCCTCTATAACTCGAAGAATCTGATTTTGGAGCGAAAACTACATAAAAATATTTTTTTCTTACTTTTATTCATTATAAAATTCTAATGTCGAGGAAAGGCCACCTTAAAATTATTTGCTAGTTTAAGTCTTGCTGCAAATCTTAGTGCCTATCGAGGAGTGTAATACTAGAAGAGTATATCATCTTGCATGACATAACCAGCGATGTTTCCAAAAATTGAAGAACTTTTAATTTTACAATTTCATTACTTAAGGGAGTTGAGTCATTGATCATTACTTTGCCTTCAAGGATTTTTCCGTTTCCAGAAGAAGCTCTATCACTGAGGATATTGAGAAGAGAAGTCTTGCCTGCTCCCGAAGAGCCCATGATATAGCAAGTCTAGCCAGGTAAAGCATAACCTGACACCCCCTTAATTATTTATTGTTTAACAAATTTCTGGCCTTATTATTTTGCATCTTTGGGATTAAGCTTAATTGTGACTTCAAACTTTACGTCCTCGAATGTGATCTTTACGGGGTCTTTACATTTTTCAATAATTTCTTTGGTTCTTTAGAAAATATTTTCCTTCTTTTGGTTAGAAGGCATTCCAAACTCTAAATCTAAAACAATTTACATCACTTTACATCAGTGAGGGTGGAGGAATATTTATTGCTTATTTTAAATAAGCATTTCAAAGATAATTTATTATACCTGAGAATTTAATAAAAAGATATCTAAATTAATAATAAATAATCTAATATCGAAATGTTGAAGTGTGAGATTTTGGGGTGAAGTTATTACGATTCGATTAAGCATGAAACTCTAAGCATTTTCATCCTTGTAACTTCATCGTGGGAAGTGATTACAAAGAGTTACCTCTGACATAAGTTTGTGAACTTGGTTAATTTCTTTGCTCGGAAACAAAGGCATCAAGATCTCTTAGCAGAGAGCTCCTATCGTAATGACAGCATAGCAAACTCTTATGAAAATTAAATGAGCTATCGAACAAGCCCATATTGAGCTACCTACCTCATAATTTAACGGCCAACATTTTACAACTCTTATTATTTAGACTTTATTTCAGATTTTCATTTAAATTTTAACAATATTGCTTTTTAGCCTTCCTCGCTTCTTCTTTAAGGATTTTAAACGAGTTTACGATTTGACTAGTATTCTCCAGTTCTTTCTAAGTGCTTTGGACTTCCAGGAAGAGAACCCTCTATCTTTTCAAATTCTTGGCTATTTCCCATTTAAAAGTCTTAATGTGTGGGATGAATAATATTAAAGATGCTCATCGAGGGGCTAAGTATCATGCTCAGCATAGTTGGAGCAGTCCACCAGCAAGAGGTGACACACCGATGTCTCAGCCCTTCCTACTTTCGCATCATTGGAAAGACCCCTCCAGAGGTCTTCTTGAGCAACTTTTGACATGTGACCATGACTGGCTAGGAAAACCTGGACCAGTGGCTGCCACCCATTCTTTAGATCAGACATCGCGAAGAAGCTGAGGCGTTGGCGGCGAAGGCCTCGTTTGATATCTACTCCATGGGTCTCATTATCTGCAGTGGCTTCCTCAAAGACACTCTCCTTGCACTCACGACGAAAAGTGGCTCAGTTCATACAGCATTGAGGCTATAGTACATTGCTTAGGGCTACAGCGAATGGCAGAGGTAGTTCATAGACGACCTCATTCAATTTAAAGATGGGAGCTTGACCCTAGAAGACATGGGAAAGAAACTCAAGCAATTGTTTAAAAGACATGATATATTATATTTGATAATTAAAATTTATCTTGATATTTTCCTCTTGATTATGATATAAAGAAATCATATAGCAAGTGAAATAGGAAAACCGTCCTAACTTTGCATGCGATGTGCTATGAGAGAAATTCAAAAATAAATTTATTGAGCAATCAAATACGAATCTAGTGAGGATCTTTCGCACTTATTTTGATAACGAGCAACAGAGATACAGTTTTTCCAAGTTTAGAATTATCAACATGTATACTTCATCAATACAGATAGCAATCTAAGAATAGGAGTGATGTGAGTAATATTAATAAGATGAGTATTTATGTAGTTTATTTGAAAGATTTTAGTAATTTTTACTTTTGTAATAATAATTTTATCGCATATTTAGCAAGAATACCATATTTTTTATGAATCCTAGATTTGTCGCTCATGCGTTATGTAAGTTAATTTCTCTATTAAAAGTTAGAGAATGAAGAGTGTTGTTAAATTGATTATAAATGTTAAAACAAAGAATTTAATTTATAGGAGAACGAATTGACGTGGCCAAAAAATATCTCTACTTAAATCTAAATTTAGTTCTTAAATTTATCAATTTAGAGTGATTCAATGCTCTCATAAATACATTTTAATATAGCAAAGTATATTAATTTACTATTTTTCCCATTTTAATAAATTTAATTTTTAATTTTTTTTCTTAGAATAATAACATAATAATCATATTCCTATTTCAATAGAAAGAGATTGGACAATATTATACATATCAAAATCGTTCAAAGATATCTAATTTGGAGTTAATTAAAGATAAATCTGTCGTCTTTTTCCACCTCCTTGAATTCCTTTTCATGGATTGATGACCATGAATTAATTATATGCTCCATAATAACTTTGAACTCTTCAAAATTTGCTGATTCTCTCATCCGAGCATTCTCATATGACAAGTGTAATCAATAGAGATGACTCGAAATCCAAGAGATTGAGGATTTATGATATTTGGAGTTCTAGATAAAGCGATGCAAAGAAATCTTAAAGTTAGTAGCTAGCTAACTCTATATTTATTTGCTATATTCTTTTGCATTCTAACTTCATTCAAATACTAAGGAGAGTGAATCGACAAGATAGTATCTCTTTATCTTTGAAAGTTAAATCAATATTAGCTAAACCTAAATCCTCATCGAATTGTGAGAATTTAGAAATCTTAAAATTAGAGTCAGAGTCTAGAGAAAATGAGAAAGGCATTCTGTAAGATATATCCTTTTTATACATGTTGAGAATTTAATTAAAAAAAAAGAGAATTAAATTAGATATTAAATTCAAATGGAACAAATCAGTGGAAGTTGAAGTATATCCAATTTGAAAAATTATTAGACCATTCGATTCTGCATCAAATTCTAAGAACTTTTTGTCTTTTTAACTTTTGTGTGGAGCGCTAAGTAAATAGTTATTAGTGACACAAGTTCTAATGAAATCAATTATGACGAGGATGATGAAAAGTTCGTGAGTCATATCTCGCTACTGTGAGATGCAACGAAGATGACTAAAGAAGACACTCATATTAATTTTTATAAGCAATCGAACAAGCTGCAGATCAGGGTGAATCTTTTATTTCAACTGACACGAAGTTGCAATTCTCCATTTATTATTTTAACCAATCGCCGATTTTATATAAAATTCCAACTATAATAATTATGACTTGCTCATTTCATAAACTATCTCACTCCTCAAGTAGCATTATAAAAATATAGAACTGATCTTGCCACTCTAAACGCTTTCTCTGATTTAAAATTTTGAGAGAATTAAGAATGTGAGAGCTATGCTTCCACGAGATTTATAGTTTATGCATTCCAATTATAGGAGCTCACTTTTCACTACTTTATAAAATAAGCTTCAGCTAATTTTGATAGGATCATAATTATTGGAGATACTTACGCAATAAATTTAGGATATTTTCCAGCGCTTAATGAAAAAATCCTCTGAAAAGCATAAGAGGCATAATTTCGACAGCAGAGAGAGAAAGAGCATTTTGAAGCATGGTTAATCGATTATAAAAGTCAATGATTTTATTCTAATCTATATCTAGTCTAAAATACGTTCCCAAACGAAGATGTCTTATAAATAATAGAATTCGCTGTCCATAAATCTTAAAAATTTTCGCTGAAATATTAGTTGGATCTTTTTAATAAATCCTCCTCTTATTATTTATATAGTGGCTATCTTTTGAATAAAATAAAGAATTAATATTTTTGAGTTTCAATTTTTCTTATCTCATAGTAAAATAAGAATTTTTCTTTTCATTAAATTAAATGGAACATTATTCGAAATGTGATAAATAAATAGCATTTCTCAATTAAACAGAAAAAAGGCAGTGAATATTTTACTTAAATAAATAATTGTGATTTTAAATAACTTGTTTTTTATTACAGTTAATAAATATTTACAAAATCTTCTAAATATAAAAAATATATTTCTTCTAAACACTTAACTTTATTTGTGAGATAAAATAAATTTATTACTGCAACGCGTAAGAGAGCAATAAGATTTAGAGCGTTCAATAATATTAGAGTCATTAAATTTCAGCCATGATTTTCATTTCTTACTTGAAACTCAATTTTTACAATAAAAAATATTTTTCTCATCCATTTAAAAATAAAAAAAAGACAAAAGTTATTTCAACTTTCTTATCACGTTTTTTTTTGTCTAGAATACTTAATAAATAAAACTTAAATTCAGTTAAGATTTTAGATATAATAAGGTTGTCATTTTTAGCAAAAAGCTTTTTCCTAATTTTCAATAATTAAAAAATATGTTGAAAAGAAGAAGAATATTATTAAATTTTGAAATGATGAATTAATAAAATGAACTAATTATTTCAAACTGGGTTTAAAAGAAAATATTCTTTATAAAAATAAATATTCTAAATTAATCTGATTTTTCTTCCAAAAATAATGTCTTTATTCAATTAATATTGTTTTCTAAAATAGATTGAGAAAAATCATTACTTGAATTTTATTTTCGTTTAATGTAGACTAAAAATATTAAGATTTAATATTAGCATTGTGAAAGTAGGGAGATGGATTAATATAGAATTAATAAGATTTTATTATAGTTAATTTACTAGAGTTTGAACATTAAATTTTTATGTGAATTAATGACTTTTATATGTACAATTGCTCTTTTATTAAAAAGGGCGCTTACTAATATGTGAACTTTTGCTAAGTATCTCATTGGAACTTTTAAACAATAGTAAAAAAACTTTCCGGCAAGTGCTTTGAGGAAGAATCCAGAAAGCGCTCTAAGGAAGACAGAGAGTGCGATCATAATTACAATGCATTTAGTTACTCCCAAATCAAAGGAGAGGAAGTCCAGGATTCTCACATCTCCTGGTGCATATTTTCTTGTGTCGAACTCGTTGTAAACGAAGGCCTCTATTCCGTATAAATAAATATATATATAATTGAGGTTTGCATTAAAATCGAAGATTGGATAAAACAATAAACAATTTGTGGACTAAGAAAAAGTTTAAATTACTGAAACACTCCCAAATATACACCTTGCTAGATACCAAATTAAAAATTGAAGTGAAATTGTCCAGAAATTATTTCAATAGTACTTCTTAACATTGAGATATGTTTGAGATATCCTCAATAAATTCTATGGAGAAATTAAACAAATGTGGCTTATAATTTTGAACTGGTCAACCACACAAATTCTTGACAGATAATAAAGTAGCACTTAGAAATTTATGCTGAATCGAATGTATAACATGTATTTTAATTTAAATAGTTACTCAAATGCCTCTACTTAACTTAAAACTTAAATATATTTTTAATATTTTCTCATTTATAATATCTAATAGGAGAAATCCACTGAATCCAACCGATCCACTTGGGGTAGACTCCTGCGTTTGAGAAAAATCCACTGAATAACATAAGAGGCATCATAATGATAGCTGAGAGGGAGAGTGCTGTTTCAGAATTCTCAAACAAACTTGAAAGTAGCCATCCAAAAGATGAGGCATTATTGATCATTTTTTATTTCAAACTAAAACTCAAAATACTAAGATATATAAGGATTAAGTAAAGTCTCTTTGTAGTAAAATAAAATCACTATAATATAAGAATAAGTTTATACGTTTTGAACTTTAAACATCAATCGCCTTTCCCCGATTTTGAAAAAGTTTAAATTAATTTTTTAAAATGTGGACGATTAAGGAATAACTTCAAGTTTGTCATCCTCAATGCTTCTATTATATCGCTCTTTGGAGGCTTTTGTAAATTATATCATCAAAAATAGGATTTTCTTAGGCCTCATTCCCTCGAATTTAGATTCTAAAACTAAGAACAACAAATAAAAAAGCTTAGAAAGATATCAAATATTGTAAGGTTGTTATGGTAAAGTAACACACATTAAAATTAATTAAAAAAGAATTATGTTTTAGAATAGAAAACATTATTTAATGATTTTAAAGATATTATAGTAGGATATGTAATTAAAATTGGCTAATAGCTAAAATAGTAAATGGTAAATTGCAACTTCCTGGCTGTTGAAATCGAAGATTCCCCACTGATCTGGAGCTTGTTCGATAGGCATTTAAGAAATAATATGAGCTTCTTCTTTAATTATCACCTCGACCTCTCAGCAGCGAGATTTGATTTGGAAGTGTCCTGATTTTTAAATACCTTCCTATCTTTAACTTGTATTGCTAATAATTCTTTAATGAGCATTCCCACACAAAAGTTGCAAGGATGAAAATTCATAGAATCTAATTATCGAATGGTGTAAAATATCTTTAAATTTGTCAAATTTTAACTGTCATTAATTTAATCTATTTTAATTTAAGATCAAAATTAATTCATTTTTAACTCTTTTATCTGCTATAAAATATTTTAGAAACCCGTAATAATTGAAATAATGACGAGAATGAAGTAGTAAAGGAAGAATTGCTTTGCTGTGATCGCGAATCCAACTCCAAAATACACAATCAGAGTCCATAGCATTTTAAATATATTGGCTAGGCTAGTAAAACTGGGATCTCAAGAATATTCTTTGCTAGGAAGTAGGGAAGAACATCATACATTGATATAAAATTCGCGAAAAAATAATGTCTTATTTTAGACATTTTGTTGGCTTATTCTCTGAGAAATACTGGTCTTTCATCCTAGAATTGAAGTAGGTTGCTCATCATGTGAGACATTAGAGCGTTAGTACAAGTAAAGAAGGCAAATGCGCACAAACTGAATTGATCAGTAAATGTGTTAGTGCTTAAGTCCCAAAATAGAGCTAAACTCAGCAGCCCAATGAATACTGTCTGGCCCATTTTCACTCTGACGACATCTGGATCTTTGACATTTTGAACTTTACATCTATCTAGCAATAAATATTTAAAGAAATTATTTTTAATTGCTAGAACTGCTTTACGAAGGAGACTTTGCCATTTTACCTGGAGTGTAAATCTAAGGCAGGCACAGTGATAGAATTAGCTTCTTGCTAAACCAATTCTTTTAATTGGGTTTTGTAGGAAGATTCTAAATAAGACACCTTCTTTTCATCTCTGGGTCCTTTGGGATAGTTCACAGTGAGCACTTTCATGAAAAAGTCAGTTGGGTTGGCAAATCTAGGACAAGCTAGAGATATTCTTTTGAAATATCATAGGAAATAACAAAATTCTTCGAGAAGGTTGGCAACCATATCTTAACTCAGTTAAGATTTGACTAGCAAGATGGATCTGAAACCCAATCAAGGAAAGCATGCCTCGCTTATCAGGAATGAATGGGTACACAAATGGAATTGAGAAGTACCCTCACATGCTGAATAAACCATAATAAAGCCAATAAAAGAGGCTTGACATGATCCACTACCCTTATATGATTATCCATTAATTATAACTATGGCTCAGGCAAAACATTGAACACAACGAACTTCAACACCCTGAAAATTTGATCTTCTTATTTGAAGCATTCCTTCGGTTTGTGGAGAACCACAATAAAAAGTCCTTATCATTCTATAACAACTTTACTCTACCATAACCCAACTTTTGTAGAAATCCCTGAAAATTCCATGGCGCAAAGAATTATGAGAGTGTCTAACTCCTTATACCCCGTGGAAACTTCGGATATCTTAGATGACTTATCTAACCTCATTAAGACTCACTGGCAACAATGAGGGACTTATGACGAACTTCTAGAGGAAAAACTGGAAAATAGACTACGGCTTGCAAGAGAGATGTAAAACTTAGAGGATGACGATGCAGACTAGTCAGACGAGTGTGATGACCAAAAAGACGAAAGCTAATGACATAAAAAACATCAGTTTGATTAATTGTTTGAACTGTCTAATACGGGAGCAGCCTTATAGCTTCCCTAAGTTTAACATATAACAAGCAAGACGTCCGTTCGTCTAAAATGCCTTGTTATAATTATATCATAAGAACTGATTATATCTTTAATTTTTATTTATTAAAAAATTAATTAAAAAAAAGATTGAAAAACTTAGATAGGACAATCATCTAGTTTCTTCGATAAAATTTAGATAGCATTAAAATACTTAAATAATTTCCCAAATGTAAAATTAGAAAGTCATATTAATGGGTTATTTATGATATACAAATGAGTAATCTTAATACTCTGGACTTTTATGGGCTTCACCCTGATACATAATATGATATAAATAATGTGTCCGTCGCACATTCAAAACCCCAAAACCCCATAAAATGATAAGAAAGTGAAAATAAGTTGTGTATAATTAATTTCTTTATTAATACTTATAATCATGCTAAATTTTAATCCTAAACAGGCAATCTAAAGTCTTCTAGAAAGGTGACCTTGACGTCTGTCTCATATTCTCTGAATTTTATACCTTTAAGTGCTTCCTCTATCTCAGATAACTGAGTGTTAGGTTTCATAGGTTGCTTGATTATTACTTTGTTTACTAACTTTTTCA
>JAJKFJ010024441.1:0-14498 GCA_027382625.1 Tetmemena sp. SeJ-2015 | reverse complement strand
AAATTTATTTTTACTTTATTTTTTGAAACCGTATTTCACCAAGAGTGGCTAGAACATAATTTAAGAATCTTAATTAGAATTAAGGATTTATTTTGCTGGGAATAAATAACAACATTTGAAAACCTGAAAAAATAACTCCGATCGACAAATCACGACAACTTGAAGATGTCGCACAGTGAGATATTCTGCTCCTACTAGGTCTGAAAATATAATAAACTTAATAATCCCTGCTCCTCCTTTCTGAATCTCCCTAAGTATGACTCTAAGGATCTAAGAGCTAAATTAAAAAATAAAATATTGCATTAGCGAGAGAAATCTGTCTCTACTTCATCTTTAACGAGATAAAACTGAGTTCACACCAGCATTCAATTGCATTTCTCAGTCAGAATATCCTTAGAGATTTTTATCATAATTATTGCCTAATTGTCCTTGGATAGCGAATCATTATAATAGGATCATATAGATATAACTTGCGGAGTGATGTGTGTACTCGTAGGGCTCACAATAATCTCGCACATTCTCAATTAAAACTCTTCACTTCATTAAAAGGTAGATTACGAAAGTTAGAAAATATTTAGAGGATTTGGCTCACTATACTAAAAGTAAAAGCCAGCAATTCTCCTTGACATGCTCCAATCAGACATTTGTGCTAATGTCTATTCTTCAATTTTTAGTTTAATTTAATAATGTGGCTAAAACTATAGCAATGGATCTTTATTCTTCCAACTCTAGACCGAACATAGTTATTGACCTGTTTTATAAAGGCAAGTACAAATATTTTGGAGTTAACTTTTGAGTACTCTTAAGTATTATATATATTACTATTCTAAAGATGTGGATATTTAAATACTCTCAATCATCCATTCAAATTGTAATAAAGATAGTTTAATAGAAATTTATTTTAAAACATAAAATACTACTCATTTCTATCTTTATCTTCATCTATAGAAGGACAATACGATTTTTTATAGAGAATTGGCAATTAAAAAAATTCTGAATTATAAGAAGGAAAGAATGAACGAGCATCTATATAAAACCTGTCTTAAATATATATATATTTAACACTAAATATATTTTTATTTTTAAACATTAAAATTTAAATTAGTAAAGCTAAATGTAAAATAAGATATATAGAAATGAAATTAAATCCATTAAAAGTTAAAGCTAGTGATTTTTTTATTAAAAAAAATTCTTTAAAATTATTTAATCACAGTGTCTAATATATTGCAATCCTAAAGAAGAAATGATATGAAAATATTTCAGTGAAATGCTAAAAATTGAAGTATTCTTATCACTTTAGGAAAACTGAAGCAAGAGTACCTTTGTATAGCTCTTTTTACTTAACATTATTTCATTAAATTTTCAGCAGTAATATATATTTGCAAAATTTTAAATTCTGCTGATGTATTATGGATATTTTTATAAGATAGATTATTAAACATCAAACATGTGCAATGAAATGATACAGATATTTATTCCATGATGTACAAATATTTGGTGAAATTAAGATTAATAAAATAGATTTTATTAAATATGATAGGTTTGAAAGCTTAATAATGTTTTTGAATATACTTGACTCTAGCGATGAATCTTTGGCAGTTATGAATTTAATGCCTCAATTAGCTAGTTTAGTTAGGTAATCGTACGTAGATTTAAAATATAATTGAATTTTATAAAGTAGAGATAGTAGGCACATACTCGGTAACAACCACAAAAATTAAATATTTTTTTTTACAAAATTCATATCAATGGATAATTTTTTTATCTATAAAAAGTGATTAAAGTTGAATTTATATATTTCACTCTTCTGTGAAAGTAAATATTATTTTTAAATATATGCACAAGAATACTTTGCAAAAGATTTGCACGATCTAAGCTTTAGAAGCTTTTATTAGAGAAAATTATATAATGGAAAGTATGAAGTAGAAGAAAGTATAATGAGTGTATGTTATACGGGTCCAGAGTGGCTTTTATGTGTATTTGTTTAAATTTATATTGTGGATAAATATAATTTAAATCAGGAATTATTAAAATAAACGAAGGAAAAAGCAATAGAAACTAGATTATATACTCCGTTCATAACATCACAGAGCAAATGATGCTATCAGTTATTGATGTTCTTCATCTTTCTTATTTGTTATTAGATAGCTCCGATATCTCTTATTATGCTTGCTACAAATTAAATTAAAAAAAACAATGTTAGTAGTGCTACTAATTAAGTTTTAAGTATAATTAGTATTTATATGGCAATATTTTTTAATTTTAGACCAAATATTGTGTACATTTTAATAATTCCTGATTTAAATTAAATTTAGCCACAATTTAATTAATAAATTAAAATAAACACGATGACAGCCATCTAGATTTACTTTAAAATACGCTCATTGCACTTTCTATTACTTCTTTTCCATTAAATAATTTCCTATAATTTACTTTAATTAATTAAAATATTATCAATTTATATTTTATTTAAAAAAAGTTATAATTTATGTAAATTTTTCGGCGAATTGGTAAATTTATTATAATTTTCAATAAATGCTTTAAATTATCAAATTTAAAGACTATCAAGAGTTGCTGGCAGATACTTTAACATTAGATATTATAAAATTAACTTATTTATAATTCAAATCATTTTTAAATAATCCAACTCATAAAAACCTAAAGTCTTTTTCCCTTTTTATAAATCTTAAATAAGAGTTATAAATTATCTTAAAACTTATGATATTTTGATCTCTTTTCTTTAGATCAAAGTATTTATTTATCTGCTTATTCAAGATAAAATTTAGATTGAAATAATATAAAATATTATATAAATAAAATCTTCAAGATTATCTTTTAGATTTACTCTATAAAGATTTTCTAATATGATAATCCTCCTGTAATTGAGGAAGATATTAATTATGAGGTGCATGAATTATGGTGAGCTCAAAAGCCGTGTGGGAACAAAATTATTACTCAAATTGGATCTGCCAGGCACAAATTTATAGATCTCCTCTTTTAGAATAAGCAGTTTCGCACAATGATCGATTTTAGTTATTAAATGCTAAGTGGTATTGCTTTGAGTAATGAAAAAAATAATGTTGAGTCATTTAGCGATCCGTGGGAGATATTATTTTTTAGGTAGGTCTATAAATTATTTTTATCCTTCAACTATAAAAAAAAACAATTCCAATTGGATCCAGCTAAAAGACCAGCAGCTCTGAAATACTCGGAGATGTTGCCAACGAGGTATCATGAATGAATTTAAGAGATTATAAAGCAGTGAGTGACTATTCGTCCTGTTGCTTAACAGATTTGGTCCGAATAAGATGTTGATGATAACTCAGATAACATATAAATGTTTTAATATTTTTTCTTCCCAAAAATATAAATGTTGATCTTATTTTACAATAAATTTTATAAAGCTGGTTAATTCGAAGAAGCTCTTATCGTTGCTAAAGTTGTTGTTGTTGTCTACTGGATCAGAATTAGGGTAAAGGGTAAAATACAGGTAAAGGGTGAGATCGTATATTCCCAAGAGGACCAATTAGATCCAGCCCAATATATTGCCCACAGAGAAAACTCCTAATGTAAACTTGTCAGGTTTCTAATCAGTATTCAAAAGAGTTGATATGGCAAGTCCATTCAGGAAACCATTCACTGGTAAACTTTATATCTTTTCATTTTAAAATTACACAATTATAAAAATAATTAGTGCGATGAAGTAAGCAAGATATAAAATGAAAAATTTTCTTGAGAAGAGTTTTATAGTCATATCCTTATGATTCTTGCACATGATTATTCCCCATTTTTGTGAGAAAAGATTTAGAAGCTAATTTGACTAAGTTTATTGATTCCCATTTTTACAATCCACTTTTTAAAAATGTCTGTGTCAGAATTTATGTGAAACCACCGAACATTTTGTAAAAAGCATATCCGATTAATTCTACTAAAAGCCTAAAGGCAATATAAGCCAACCAATTTATTTAATTTTAGTATTATAATTAAATAATATAATGTTAAGAATTAGAGTGTGGAGATAAATATATTTTGGGATAATGACATATAATTTTCACTGTATTTAATGTTGTTAATTTAATTTACCTTTTTTAGCATTCTTTATTTGGCTTATTTTTATTTATTAAGGAGATAAAGATAATTAAGTGAGTTGAATCGTGAATATTAGAAATAAGATCAGAAATGAGAGTCTTAATAATTATATCATCAAGTAGACCATTCTCTGGCTTGAAAAGAAAAGGGTGGTAAGATTATAATATTATTAAATAGGACAATATTAGGCTTTAATTAAATAATGCCACCCCATTGGTTAATCACTGAACTTTCTAGGGAAATCTAATCAGGATGTAATAAGTTCTTTAGACTTCTTATTAAATTATTAAATAGCCAACTATATTGGAGTTAAATTATATTAGCCAATCATGATTCTTTGTTCACTATAAGACTACTCATCTAATTTATCATATTATTTATTTTTAAAAAAACGTTTGAATATAGAACCTTGTTTAAAAATAATAATTGAAGTATATCTCAATTATTTTCCTTTCATCATAGTTCTAAATTTAAATCAAATTGATCTATCAAACAATTAAAATTCAAAAAATCTTCCTTTAAATTATAAAAACAATATTATTTAGTTTATAATCTAAATCTAAATTTAATTTAATTTTTATCATGCAATCATAAATATAGAATTAGGTGCATTATTTAAAATTGAGCTTTCTAGTGAGGCTTATCATTTCTTGAATAAAAGAAATGAGTTTTATAATCTGTTTTACTATTTCTATTTTAAGTTATTTTTACTGAAATTATTAACTCTATAATAAAATAATGCTAATCTTTGACAATATTTTATTAAAATGATTTCATATGATCCTCGAGAAATTATGATTTAATTTTCTTAACCGTACTTCACCGGCTGAGGCAAGTATAAAGGCAAACCATCTTTATACTTCCAAGGATGATTCCATCATGGTTATTGTCATGATTTATAAAGGCAAAATATTTGGAGTTATCTTTTAATGTTCTTAAGTATAGGGAGAATACGAATAGTTAATTAAAGGTTGTTATGATCAAATTAAAGAGAAATATGAGCAAGAAGTCAACTGAATAAATTAGGTTTATTAAATTTAATAATCAAAAAGTTTTTAGGAAAATGAAGGAAAAGCATAACGAGGAGCACTACCACTTGATCTTGTTTTAAGTATTCTTCACTTCTATGGTAAGTATAAAAAACCAAGTAAACCTTTTTTATTAAATAAGCTTTTGAGCTTTTAGTGAATAGTTTAGCGCTAATTATTCCTATCTCAACTTGACTTTAGATATAAATAGGCAAGGATAATGATAAAGAGGAATTGAGATGGTTTCACAACAGTCGAATAGAGAGAGTATTCAACTACTAAACAGCGCTTTGAGATGTGATATTGACTGAATGCGCTCAAGGACTATATGTGGATGTCTCAATAGGTAAATACACTTTGACTTAAACTAAACTTATAGTGAAGAGTATTTAGAAGGACACCAGCAGAGATAAAATAAGAATGGGTTCATAAACTCTTAATAAAATTGAGAAAATATAGAAAAGGAGAGATGGAAAGTGAGTCATCATATAGCAAATACCTGGTAAGTATAAAAAACAATTCAACATGTGTATTTAAAGATATATCACTTACGATAATGTAATCGTATGCTTCCTATATTATATATTTATTACAACTATAAAGATGTGGATATTTAAATACTCTTAATCATCCATTCAAATTTTAAGGATTAAATTTTTAATGGATTATAATTTAAAAAAATAAGAACTATTTTATAAACCTGATCTATTTTAGGATTATTATAATAAAAAATACTTGAAAATATAAATGCCTTTAAAATACAACCTTAGACACTAATATAAGCAAACTTACTTTGGTTTTCTTAAGTTGGCATGCTATATTCTGTTTTTAGTTTAAATTTTGAATATTTTAAAAAATATTATGACTGTTAATTGAGACTAAAGAGAATATAATTTCGCTCTTGCTGCATTCTTTGTGCTAAATAAACTTAAAAATTGCCATAAATATTTGATCTTATCATAGTTAATAGATTTGCAAAATGATTCTCCAATGTTTTGCGTCCTTTATCGAGCCTATTTTATCTTTACGTTGCATTAATTGTATCTGCTCTAATTTTTTTACAAACCCATTATTTTTAATTGTTATCTTGAAGAAAGAAATGATTTATTAACTGTTTTTTTTTTTAAATAAATTCAATTTTTTCACTACCGAAACTATTTGCATGATTCATATCATCCTTAATAAATGTTTATAGCATAATTTTACAGAAAATAGTTTTGAGCTAAAGTAATTGATGGAGGAGTATTAATTCTTGAAGAAAGGGAAATTAGTCATGAAGATTAAATTGCTACAAGCTAAAAATTGTTCCTTTCTTACAGAGATCTCTGAATTCAGAAAAAAAGGTTCAAGAGATAACCTCTGTAGCCTAAAGCCTGATTTATAGAGGATACACTTTAGAGATACTCACAATTTAGGTTATCATATAATTTTATTTGGCAATTAATCAATGGAAAATTTGCTCTAAAATTATATTTTTTGGTCTTCATCTATATTGATCAGTTTCCCCCGATTTAAAATGCTAATTTATCAGGTAGATAGATCATTTATATATTCAACTTAATTTAATTATAGAACTTATTTAAAGTTTAAAATATTTTATTACCCTTTGAATCTTCTCTTTTTACCAAATTTATTAATAAAACGTAATTAATGTTAAATATAAGCGTTTCACTTTAATAGATTTAAATATTGGCGAATTATTTTTAAGGGAAGAGCATTTTTTTCTAAGAGTTTATATTTATTTTTTATATAAAACAATATTTAATGTTAATATTTAAGTTCAAATAAATATTTCTAAATACTAATTTAAATTATAAATAAAAATTATCAATGAAATTTAATTCATGTTTTGGAGTTTCAATTTTGAAATAGGATTTTTTATTAACTGAAATTAATGTAGAAAAATTAAATTATAGAATTTAATTTTCAAATAATTTTAAATCTTTAAGTTCTATAATCCTTTTAAATATATTTGAGAAACCTTATTTTTCCTGCAACTGCAAAACCTATGGTAGTCCATTCTTATAGTTACAAGTCGAGCATTCAATATGGCTTGATTAAACTGAAGAGAGACCAATATATTTTAGAGTTGGCTTTAAATGCTCTTAAAAATGTTAATATATATATTTTTAAGATATTTAAATACTTTTAATCATCAATTTAAAGAATGATAGTTTATAGGATAATACTTTTTTTGCCTCAGCAATACCCAATTTTTCTTTATTTGATATGTGTAAGGTTTATAAGAATAATAATTTCAGAAGAATTGAGTGTTGACTTTTAAATAAGAGGAGTTGTGAGTGAGCAAGCCACTTTATAATATCCTTCAAGCAATAGTTTCTACTTTTACCTCTTGAAGAGTGTTGAATTAATTTTTCCCATTCTATTGTTAATTTATCTTTTTCGATATGACAATTAATTTCTAAATGCAACAACAGATACAAAAATTTAATAGAAAAAAATATAAAATTATTTGGTGAATTTAAATTTAATCGAAATAGAGTGTATTAATTCGAGAGCTTAGATAGCTAAATATATTTTAACTTTTAATAAAATTGATAATTTGTTAAAATAATAAATAGAGAGTTATAAATTTTAATCAGTTTAAATGGCTATACTAACCTTGATAAACAGCTAGTTCAAAATATAATTAAATTATAATTTAAGTATCTTCTTTAATCATCTCCATTGCACTTCTCATCAGAGAGATATTAGTTGCGCTAAAATTAAAATCCAAATATCCTCTTTGAAATTAAACTCTTTTCGTAGATAATTCTGAGAAGTCCACATGCTTATTTTGAGAATTTCAAATACTTAGAGTGAAAACTTAAGTCTATTTTATTTTACATATTAATTTAATTTCTCAATAGAATCTCAGCAATAATTAAATGATTTCGAATATACGCAGCTCTAAAAAATACTCTATGTCTGGTTTTATTTAAATGAGATTGCCTCAATTAGCGAGTTTGGCTAAGTAATCGTAAGCTTATAAAATTTACTATTATATTAATTTTTTATAAAGCTGAGATAGTAGGCAGAATATCGAGTGGAACAGCAATATTTATTTATATATCATATATTGGAAAGATAAGATTTATACAATTTATAAAATGTGAAAATACTAATGGACATCTATATATTCCCCAATTTTAATTTAAAATTATTAATAAGA
Organism: Tetmemena sp. SeJ-2015; assembly: GCA_027382625.1. NCBI lineage: Eukaryota > Ciliophora > Spirotrichea > Sporadotrichida > Oxytrichidae > Tetmemena > Tetmemena sp. SeJ-2015. The sequence goes on along the minus strand of JAJKFJ010024441.1, from coordinate 6,209 downwards.
TATATGAATGTTTAACAATGAGACTAAAAACAAAATTCGTCATAGCTACGTTCTCGAAGCTTAAATTATAGTTAATAAGTCATAATTGTATATATTCATTTTAAATTTAATATATACAAACTCAAGTGAAGAGTTTATTCTCAATTGAATATATCTATTGAAGGTTAAATTTAATTGAAATGAGAATTAAAAAAAAGCATTCCCTAATATATTAAAACATAAATTCAGCAAAACCATGTCTAAAATAGAAGTTGGAAAAAAAATTAGAAGAAATTAGATCAAGAAGATTCCAGTGATTAAATTAGAAATTAAAGATATTCCAATATTTCAATGTTATCAAACTTTATTGTGATTTTTAAAAATTTAATTTTAACACAAAATATATTCAAAATAGAAAGATAAATGCCATAATTTTCCAAGACCCTGGTAGTAACGTAGCTGAAGAAGAACCATTATGTGCATTTTATTAGGTATTCTCTAAAATTTAATAATCAGTATTATAGGATGAATACGAATGCAGAATCGGAGGTAAGAGATATTTGAGATAAATTCAATAGTAGACTGTGATTGAAGACTTGATGTTCAGATGGTTAACGCCTAGATGAGTAATTTTTACTCCTAAGTTCGAAACCCACAGGTAAAACATTTTTTAATTTTTTATTTCTGACCAATATATTTAACAGCAACAGCAATAGTAATAGTAACAGTAGCAATAGCAATATTAAAAATATTTGAAGACACAAATAAGACGATGATGATGAAGAAGAAGATGAGGAATTTTAATTAGCGGAAGAATAGTTTGAAAAGAGGAAAAGTTTGAAAATAAATAAGGAATGTTTACAAAAAGTGAAATTCAAAGCTGATATAGTTGGTCTCAAAAGTATTCAATTATAAATCTAGCCAGTTATAAATCTAGAGATGTCTTTATTAATTAAACCATCAGATCTTTTATACATCTCTTTTTAACAATCTCTCTAATCCATTCATATTCTACCTATAAATAGTAAGAATTAATTGTACTAACTTAAACTCTTATTTAGCTTTATTTCTCCTGAAATAATTAGCAAATTGATAATTTTTGCCAAAAACAACTATCTAAAAGACATATTCAAGAGAATTGTTAATCCTTTGAGTGCTTCTTAATTTGATAAGTTTTAAAATATAATAATATCTAATCAATACTAGTGAGAGAACTATTAGAGGTTGTGGATAGGTGCTTGAATTTTATTTCACCGGATTTTTCTATTTTTACTTGGAGGCCGCAACTCTGTAGAGTCATTATGAGTTAATGCTTGGTCGCAGTCTGTCATAATTATCTTCTATGTATTTCTTATTTATAATTATATGAGGTTACTCCTTTTATCCGTTTAAATGTCTAAAATATTTCAACTAAATTTGAAAAACCTTTCCAAAAAATTTGAAAAATTATACTCACTTAGCGGCTTAATATTACACTTGAGAATTTAATAGTTTAGATTCAGTGGAAAGAATAATTCAGCAGCTTCTTAATTTTCACACTTATTGGTTGAAAATTCTATTTAATTTATTAAAGAATTAAAAATGGGCAAGAATTGAACTAGAGGCCTCTCCTGGGATCCTAAGTAAGTAAAATTTTGATATCTGTATATTTACAATTTTGAAAGTCTCATTTGCACTATTCATAGAGTTCGATTTCTTCAGATATTGACTTTTAGTGTAGAGAAAATAGTGATATGATGAGAAAGAGTTAAGGATAGGAACTGCATATTGGAAAAGGAGATTAGTTGAAAAAATGATAAGTGTAGTATTCTCATTGCAGTTACGACAAGGTGAAGGTAATTTTGCTCTTTTTATTTGAGTTATTTGATAAAGGTAAAAATTACCAGCACAATGAGGGAGACGCAATATATCTACAAATTGCGGAAGATGAAAGCTCTCTGTCATGTAGTTGCCACTAATCAAACTTGTACTTGTAATATAAGAGTGTATTAAATCTGCAGCCGTTGTATTATTCTTTCCATGACTCTAAACTATTAAATTCTCTAGTAAATCTAGGCTAAAATATTTATTCCATGTATATTACTTAAAACTTTCAACTGAAAATGGGATATTTAAAAAATAATTACAATAGAAAATTGATTATTCTTTTAATTTATAAAAATACTTTATTCATTTTTATATTTTATTGTATCTTAATATAGATAATATTTTTCACTTTTTAGAAATTAAATTTAATAGCTACTTTATAATTAAGCTCCCTTTGAAATCGGAACGTGTAAAGAAGGTATATATCACTAAATTGATGAGGTGGTATATTCCCATGAGAGTCAATTCGATCCAACTCAATACTGTCATCACTGAGAAAGTTTCCAGAGTTTACTTGTCAGGTTTCACATCTACTTCGTTCACAAGAGCAAAAATAGTAATGGCATTAAAGAAAGCGCCCATTATTAAATTAATTTATAAATCCTTTAAATATAATTTAAATAATAAAGATTTACTCCTACTGCCAGATAAGCTGTGTATAAAAAATCGGCAACTTCATCGAGAATATTTCCAAAGTCTATTCCTGATGAGCCTTGTACATGGTTATGCTCTTTTTTGGAATGAAAAGAGCTAGAATCCATTTTTATCTCGTGTTATGATTTCTATTAAGTCAATCCGTTTTTGAAAAATGTCAATGACAAATTTTGAGGTAAAGGACCTGATAAATCCATTTGTGATATCATTAAAAGTAATAAGACCGTTAATCCGAACCAATATATTTATAAATTTACAACTTTTAGAAAATATTTTCTGACTTATATCTTTACTTAAAATGGATTTTAAACTTATATTCATTAGAATATTATTTTACTGATCTTGCTAATTTCAGTTACTTCTGCATTAAACTATTTTTTCATAAAAATATTTATCCATTTATTCAAAAGTAACATATTGATTAAGCTTAAAAGCAGTAGAAGCTTTCTTAAAATGGAAAATTGATCCAAGTGAAGTTGAAGATCACTTTAATTATTTCTTTAACATTAAGTTCTAATTTAAAAACAGAGGGGAAAAAATAATTCATTTTGAAACCTTATTCAAAGAATCTCAATTTAATCTCAAATTATAATAAATTTGAGTTTATAATCAAATTATAGTCATATGTTTTTGTCCTTAAAATTGAACATTATTATAGATACTTTAACTTTATGAAGATAAAATTATTTATTTTTAAATTCTCACTATGAAAGATTCAAAGATCCTAAAGTTTCTAAAAAATTATTTTTACTATATAATTTAAACCGTATTTCACCTACAGTGGCTAGAATATAATTTAAAAATTATAATTAGAATTAAGGATGAATTCAGCTGGGCATAAATAACAAATATGATAACTTGAAAAATAACTACCATTGCCTACTCACGACAACCCAAAGAGCTCGCTCAGTAGATATACTGCCCCTACTAGGACTGAAAAAATATAAAGGACTCAATCATCTCTGCTCCTCTTTTCAGAACTCTCTATGGTTCTAGGTGAAGGAAATCTGTCTATACTTCAACTTTCACGAAATAAAACTGAGGACAAAGTAACATTCGATTGAAACTCTCTACCAATTTATCTTTAGAGATTATTATCTTCATATTGCCTTTTTAACCTTGGGTAGCGGATAATTATGCTAAGACCAGATAAATCTAGCTTATGGAGTGGTGAATGTTTTAGCAGGACTTCTGTTCTCACCATATTCTCGCACACCCATCTAAATTAAAACTCCCAACTTCGTTAAAATATAGAGGACTAAGTTAGAAAATATTTAGAGCATTTCGGCTCACTATACGCAAAGTAAAAGCCAACAATTCTTCTTGGCAAGTTAAACCAGACATTGGTACAAATTAAGATTCTTAATTTTTAAGTTTTAATTTAATAATGTGGCTAAAACTATAGTAATGAATCTTTATTCTTCCAAGTCTAGTTCGAACATAGTTAATCACCTGATTTTATAAAGGCAAGAACAAATATTTTGGAGTTATCTTTTAAATACTCTTAAGTATTATATATATATTACTATATTCTAAGGATGTGGATATTTAAATACTCTCAATCATCCATTCAAATTATAAGAAAGATAGTTTAATAGAGATTTATTTTCAAACATAAAATAATACTCATATCTGACTTTACCTTAATCTATCTAAGGATTATGAGGAAAAAAAATATTAGGATAATTATCAATAAAAAATCAGAAATATTAGAAAAAGAAGAAGAAGAAGAAGAAGAAGAAGAAGAAGAGAGAAGAATCTTTTTATAAAAATCAAGCTAATATATATGTAAGCATTTAGCATCTACGTTGAGCAAATCAAAGATTTTTTCAATTAAAAGTTAAATTAAAAATTTTGATTTATTTTTATCTCAAATTCCTTAAAATTATTTAACTACACTATATATAGGTCAAATACGAATAATTTTTCGAGAATTGATTTTTCTCTAAAATAACTGCTAATTAAATTAACGCTTAAATTGTATTTGGGTTTTATTTATCTCGTGCAACAATGGTAGAGCTTGAATAACAGTGCTTTGAGCCGAGTTCTATATTTATCGACTAATTCTCAATACCGCGGCTAGAATATTGCTGGAAGGATCCCTTTGATAGATTCATCTCCAAAAATCGTAAAAAGCTTGGCACGCACAATTGCAAATTCATCTAGGAGCAAGGTGATTACATTAATGGTTGCGCCAAGAAATATATATTGCTCTTATCGCATTAGATTCTGAGTTGAGGAAAGAAAATCGTCAATCTCAAGAGATACAGTCACTTGAATAGCTATTATAATACATACTTCAAGCCAGGGATATATATATAATGAGCAGATAATTCAAGTATGCGATAACGAGGAGATTTAAATAACTACAGAGATGGGTAAGTGCAATAGACAATTAATTAGTTGGTGCGATATGGGGTGGTTGATGGTGCGAAATCAGGTGGTCAATGGTGCTAATTGGGGTGGTCTATGTAAATCTTTTATTTTTATTAACATTTCAATTTCTGACCCATTATAGTCCTGAGAACAATATAAAAGCAAGATTCATGAGGAATCGCAACCTTCGAAGTCATTGCCTTTATCGCATTTCTAAAACTACTCAAACCCTACCCTCCTCGCTCAAGTGATGAGGATATTATTATCGGATTATTAAGAAGGAAGTCGGATTAAGCTAGAAGATATAGTTAAATAAAGTTGAGAGCAAATTAAAGTTTGAAAAATGGTAAAGTGTATTTAAGAGACTGAGATTTATTAAAAAAGTGTAATTTTGAAACGTCCAAGCACTGCAATTATATTATTAAGACACTACATCAAACCCCGATTTCTAAAAGGCCTAATAATCAACAGTTATTTTAGTTAAAAACCAATTCTCGATCAACTATTCGTATTTGACCTATAATATGTTGCAATATTTAAGATTAAATGATGTGCTTGCATTTTGGTGCTTAAATACAAGAGAAATTCTAAAAATTAAAATATTTTATCACTTAGAAGAGCTAAAGCATGACTACGCGTATAATATGAATTTCATATTTAATCATTTTTAAAGCACCACACAGCAGCTATAAAGGATTCATCTCAAAATTCTTTTATTTACTTCTGTGGTCTATATAAATTAACTAGAGGATATAATTTTCTCAGAATTTCATGCTTTATATAATAAAGGTCTAATTATTATTTAAATCTTAGGCACCTGTCATAGATTAACTATAATTTATTTCGATTTTATAAATCAAACATGTGCAATGAAACGATAAAGATATTTAATTCCATGATGTACAAATATTTGGTGAAATTAAGATTAATGAAATAGAGTTTATTAAATATGATAAGTTTGAAAGCTTAATTATAAAATGTTTTTGAATTTACTTCACTCAAGTGATGAATCTTTGGCAGTTATGAATTTAATGCCTCAATTAGCTAGTTAAATAAGGTAATCGTAGGTAGAGATAGCTGGCACATACTCAGTAACAACCACAAGAATACTCTGTAGTAAATTTCCACGATCTAAGCTTTGGAAGCTGATTTAGCTGAAGAAGCTCAAGTCGTCGTCGTTATTGTTGTTGTTATTGTTGTCTACTGAATCAGAAACGGGGTAAAGGGTAAAATACAGGTAAATGGTGAGATCGTATATTCCCAAGAGCACTAATTAGATCCAGCCAAATATTTTGCCCACAGAGAAAACTCCTAATGTAAACTTGTCAGGTTTC
>JAJKFJ010024440.1:0-14509 GCA_027382625.1 Tetmemena sp. SeJ-2015 | reverse complement strand
TTAGAATTGTTGATCGTTACTGAGGTTACTGTAATGTTTTGTTATTGGAATAAAAGCTACTTTGACACAGGATGCTGAATCTCAATGGCAACAATCAATTATTTTGGACTCACCTTATGATTAAGTAGATTATCTTGAGGAAGATCATCTTGAGCCACTTTAACTTCAAAATGTGGAATCACAACGAGACCTGAATCACGTCTCAAGTGAAAGCTGCATTCTTTATGAGTTGGGCAATAGAATTTTAGTCCTGGATGAAAAGTAAAGCAGTAGTCATCAATTAAGGTAATTTCATTTTAGCAAACTGCGCATGTTTTGAACTGGAAGTGCTTTTGCTGTTCAGAGTAGATATTTCCCATTGAGAGAGCACGAGAGTTATCAAATTTTGGGTTCATATAGTTCAATTCTTAGAATGCTGGCTGTTATAAGTTAGAAAATTAGGAAATGCTTTAGTTTTAAGGAGCCCCCATTATCATATTAGGAGCCATGGACATAGCCCTATGAAACTTGTAGTGTTCAAATTAATGATGATACACATCTTATTATCTCAAATGAGGATTATTTGAAGGATATTAGTAGTTATAAGGGGGTTAGTAAATTGGCTAGGCTATTTAATTTGAGTAATGTTATTGACTGGTCTCAGCCTGAGTAATATGATTCTAAAAATTCTGGTTCTGAATAGGATTAGTTTGATTATTTGGCTTTGATATCTCCTTATCAAATATGTTCTTAAGATTTTGAGGGACTTCTGTATTAGTCCACGATGATTGGTTTTACTCTATATAAATATTATGTTAGTTGAAATTAAAAAGAGCGAGTTAGAGAGAGAGAGTGAGTGAGAAACTTACGTAATCCTATTTCGGTTGAAATTATGCCACTATTTTAGTCTGGAATATTCTAGTAGCTTTGGTTTAAAAGGCCAGAAGGATTTACATACTACTGTGAAATAGGCATGAAGTGAGTGGGCTACTAAGATGAGGAAATGTGTTGTTGATAGGTAAATTAGCTCTGATGCATTTGTGACGGATGCATTTAGGGAATGTGAGATGCAACATTAGAAGCAATTTATCCATTTAAATTAAGTGACTGGAATTGAAGTAGCATGGTGGGATCTATTTAAGCACTACCTCAAGATTATCCACCCATTATGGGATGGGACTGGGATGGCTAGACTTATTGCTGGTGCTCTCCGAGAGTGGTTTGTTCATTATGTCTATTAAATACGTATTTATTGAATGTTCCCTTCTGCATTATATCTTTATTTTATGTGAGTTTCAGTATTTATTTTATTAATTATATACTTCACAATACATGAAAAGATTTCTCTTCTCTACTTTGAGAAGGAGAACTTTAATAATATCAATTTAAAACTATAAATATAAAGAGAAAAGCATTAAAATCGGGTTTCATTTATTTTTAAAAGATTAAAATGGGTTTAAATTGTTTGACATTAAGTGAGTCTTAAATAAATTTGATTTTTTCCTAACACTGGCAAAATACAAATTCTATAGAGAAAGTTTGCATAAGAAAGATATTTTCAGATTAAAAATAATACTCAGCTCATTTAGATTTAAGCGGGTTTCAAACTAATTACTTATAATAATTAGTTATTATATCAATACTATCGTCATAAAATTCTCAGTACGTCATTAGATGGACAACAACAAGACATCACACGAGCGCATTATATAAAATATATCTACAAATTAATTCTAAGAGCAGAAGCCAGTAGTAGGCAGCATAAAGAATAGTAATATAATAGTTAAGGAATTAATTATCCCCTAACGGGCATATAATACTTAATCGATTTAAAGTAATTCACAGGCGTAACTCCTTGATCAGTTGTGCCACGTCACCGCGAAAGCCCACCGTCCATAAAGAATAGAATCGTAGCAACTGACCTTGAGGAGGAAAGAAAGTAGTGCAATTTCAACTAGGCGGAGCTGAGTGCAGCATGGTTTGGTGGAAATGATAAATGGGAGGAATTCAAGGCAGTCATTCATGATATGGAGGCTGATCCAGTACTAAGATTTTCTGAAAAGTGGTACGACCTCACAAGGGAAGAGCAAATAGACCTCAACTTCAAACGCTTTGCAAGTTAAAATTAATGCAAAATGGATTTATTTGGTGTTGCAAATCTATACCATAACTATAAACACAAGTACTTTGGCGATAAATTCTCACCAATAATGAACTATAATTGTCTTATTAAGTTTTAAAGTTTTCACCTAAGTACATAAGTTTCTATTTCTACATGTTCTAAGGCTTGGTAAGTCAAATACTCCCATATCTTTTGTTTCATTTTCTCATCAATTTCTTGAGTGGGCTTTCATCCTAGTGACTTTATCACTACTCTCTTTTCATTTAAAATGAATGTGTTTCATCATATCTATGATAATGTTGAATAAATGCTTATTGTGTTCTGATATAGTTCCCATTCAGTTTGTCACTCTCCATGTTTTACCTCTGTCTCGACTAGCTTGCAGATGAGGAGCAGAGAGCCAAATCAATAAAATTACAGTCTGTTATTTAATTGATCAACGATTAAAAATCTTATAAAGAAAAATCAAGCAACCATAAAATTATCAACTTGGCTATTGTTTTCAATAAAAAATTCATTTAAGACAGAATCAAATTGCTTCTTAAAAGATTTTTTGTCAATTCAAATTTAAAGCATAAATTTGAAGCCAAATATCTTCCTTTGGTGAGAGATTTCAAGATGCTAGGATCCTACGGACAGACCGAGCTGGGTCACGGTTCAAACGTCGCAGTAAGTTAATCGCTGACGTATAAGTTATTATCATCACAATTTCATTAAAAAAATAAAGACAGGTTTGATTCATCAATAAGCAAATTAAAACCCGATCTTTAATATAAGAAGACCTCATCAAACTCAGTTTACTCATTAATTCTCTTATAGGGAATTGAAACCACCGCTACCTTTGACAAGGAGAAGGATGAGTTCGTGCTCAACTCTCCTACCATCACCTCAACTAAGTTCTGGCCTGGTGAGCTCGGCAAGTTTGGCAACTGGTCCATAGTTTATGCAAAGATGATTCTCAATGGAAAGGCTCATGGAGTTCAGCCTTTCTTAGTGCAACTCAGAGATGCCAAGACTTATGAACCTCTTCCAGGAGTTGAGTGTGGAGACATTGGCCCTAAGTTTGGATAAAAATTTCATTCTAAATTTTTCTCACTTAAATGCGTTGTGCTAGAGTTTACAACAGCAAGGATAATGGTTTCTTGATCATGAAAAACGTGAGGATCCCTAGAGAAAATCTTTTGAGGAGATTCGTTGACGTGGACAGAGAGGGAAACTTCTCAATCAAGGGAGACTTGAGAACTCTCTACTCAGTTATGATGTTCATCAGATGTACTATTGCTCTTGGCAGTCCCAAGGCACTTTCTCATGCCCTAGTTGTTGGAACTAGGTACGCTGTAGTCAGAAGACAGTTCAGCACTTAAGATGTGAAATTATAAGCCTCATTTTATTTACGATGGAACCAAGATTGAGAGAAAGCTCATGGATTACTAGACTCACCAGTTCAAGTTTACACCACTCCTCGCTTACGCATTTGCTTTCAACTTCTCGGCTCTTCAGATGTGCGACATCCATTAACAGCTGCTCAAGGATATTCTTATTAGGACTGTTATTTATTATTCCCGAAGGTAACTTTGGATTACTAGATCACTTGCATCACTTGACTTCTGGCTACAAGGCTTCCTACACTAGAATATGCTATGACGGAATAGACACTGTCAGACAGAACTGCGGAGGTGCAGGTTTCTTGGCATGGTCGGGACTCCCAACTCTCCAAACTGACTACTCTCCCAACACAACCTTTGAGGGAGACAACACAGTTCTCCATCAATAATCCGTGGTATCATTAGCATATTTGAATAATGCGCAAGACTAATCTTCAAGTCAGTGAAAAACATCTAGAGAGGAATGATTCCCACTGGAATCTTTGATTACATCAACCACATCGATTCCCTTCTCTCAGCCAAGGCAGATCTCAAACTCTATATACTTATTCTTCTATCTTAAGCAAGCAAGCGATCTCGGATGCTTAAACTTGCTAGAAAAGGCACTTTCAGTGAGAGCTGCTTATTACATAAAGAACACTGTCCACAAGCTAAACACATCTCAACTTTCAGAGAACGAGAAGAAGAATAGTGCTTTCACAGTTGACATCATCAAGATGGCTCATGCTCATGTAATGTACGCCACTCTCAAAAACTTCCTCCACCACATCAACACTCACCCCTACACTTGCCCTAAGGTCAAGGAGAACTTGTCAAACCTAGCCAGAGTCTATGCCATCACTGAGTTGCTTTAGGATTCAGTTCCCCTCTACGAAACTGGCTTCTTCTCCACAGGTACCTATTAAATTATTCTGGAAGCTCAAAAGGAGAAATTAAGTTATACTTATACCTTTTGTAGTCTTAATTTGAGAACATCAGAGCTGTCCGACCTTAAATGATTCCTCTTGTCTTAAAATTCAATATCAATTTTATTTGTTGAGAGTTTCCAATACCCTGACAGCTTCTTGAACTCAGCTATCGGAAACTCTTATGGAGATATTTACGAAACTCAACTGCAGTGGGCCAGAGAGAGCAGACTCAACAAGACCCAAGTGCTTCCAGGCATTAAGGAGCACATCCTTCCCATCCTCAACGCAAAGCTTTGAGAAGGTGCTATTAATCTACGATTACACTGGCTATCAATTTGATGTTCGTATTTAATTTTTTATCAATAATCTTTCAACCTATATAACCAGCAATATGGATGCGTATGTCTGAAGATAGATATATTTCTATATTAGAGTTCTATTCTTAGATAAATAACATTTTAGTGGTGTCTTTATAATTGTCACCGTCACAAATAATACGTCATTATAATCCAATTAACCGCATATTAATAATCATAACATCAATACTATGGAAAGTCATTCATTCATACATACACATATTATACTTTTTGAAGCCACCTCACATCTCAGGAAATTAAAATAGTATCTAAATATTATTACTATGATTTTTATTTTTTTTGGAACAGAAGCCTCAAGTAGGAAGTATCAAGAACAAGATCGTCGCTCAAGATAAATACTCTTCTATGATTGTATATTTGTATATATAAGACTTGCAGGACGAAAGAGCAAAGTGCAACTTCAACCAGTAGGAGTTGACCCACGCCATCTGGGGAGGAAAGGAGAAATACGATTCGATTAAGAAGATGTATCAAGACATGGAGAATGATGAAGTGCTTCGCTTCAACCACAAATGGTACGACTTGACCAGGGAGGAACAGATTGATCTCAACTTCAAAAGAGTAGCAAGAGCCTTCCAAGTCTACAAGCACAGATTCACACACACACAAAATCATTGCAAATTATTGTATATTTAATATAGGATTCACTGATTATCAGATTGACTACATCAACTTCTTCTCAGTGATGTTATATTTATATGTTCTAAGGAATTGTAAGTTAATCGCACTTAGCATACCTCCCAAGAGAATATTCTTATAGTCTACAATACAAACAATTAAAGGAGAAGTTAATGAGAAATTCAACTTAAATCTTGAGATTCACACACACACAAAATGTATAAAAAATATATACAATTTTATAAGGTAAATTTAATAATTTTTGCATGGTGCGTATCAAAGCAATAAAATGGAAGAAATAAAATGCTCTCAACTTAATGAAGGATCGAATTAATATTGAGATTATAAAATTACATATGCTATTAGAAAGATATGATTGTCTTGCTAAGGCCATGTGTGTGTCTAATGTTGTTGTTGAAATATTGACTTATTATGCCTATAGTACCCCTTCGGCCTCACTATGACCATGTTCTATCTGTGCATCGACTAGCTTGGAGATGAAGAGCAGAGAGCAAAGTTCTTGCCCCTTATCAAGAACTTCAAAATCGTTGGCTCCTATGGACAAACTGAGCTGGGCCATGGATCTAATGTAGCTGTAAGTTAAAAAAAGTCTTATTAAATAATACTATGAGTTTCCTGGAGGAGTCTGACTGCTGTTTAGGGAATAGAGACCACTGCAACTTTCGATCAAGAGAAGGATCAATTCGTTCTTAACTCACCCACCATCACAGCCACTAAGTTCTGGCCTGGTGAACTTGGAAAATTCGGAGGCTGGTCTGTCGTCTATGCCAAGCTCATCATCAAAGGAAAGTCCCATGGAGTTCAACCCTTCTTAAATTTAAATGGTTATCCACTTAAGATATATCTTGGTGCAGCTTAGAGACACCCAGACCCATGAGCCACTTCCAGGAGTTGAGTGTGGAGATATCGGTCCTAAATTCGGATAAACCCTATTCCAATCCAATTTGGAGAAGATAGTTCATTAATGAGTGTTTTATGCAACAAAGGATAACGGATATCTGATTCTAAATAACGTGAGAATCCCCCGCACAAATCTTTTGAGAAGATTCGTGGACGTAGACAGAGAGGGCAAATTCACAGTCAAGGGAGATTTGAGATCTCTCTACTCAGTCATGATGTTCATCAGAGTCGCCATCGCAATCGGAAGTGCCAAGGACCTAGGCAGAGCTCTTCTTATCGGAACCAGATATGCTGTCGTCAGAAGACATTAAGAATGTATTGATGCTATATATTGAGTGAAGACAGTTCAGTACGTAGGATGGGTAAGTTTGAAATCAGGTCGGATATTTCATAAATTGGAGAGTCAAATAGATGGATTCCCTAATAGCAGGGATAAAGAGTTTAATTAAAGACTAACGTCATCACTTATAGAACCAAGATCGAGAGGAAGTTGCTTGACTACCAGACCCATCAGTTCAAGTTCGCTCCTTTGATGGCCTACTCTTTCGCCTTCACTTTCGCAGCCCTTGACATGGCTAACCTCCATCAGCAACTTCTTAAGGATATCCAATTATCATACCCTTTTAAAGTCTAATTATAATCCAACAAGGCAACTTTGGTCTGCTAGATCACTTGCACCATTTGACCTCTGGCTACAAGGCCTCTTACACTAGAATCGCATATGATGGTATCGACACTGTCAGACAGAACTGTGGAGGTGCTGGTTTCCTCGCCTGGTCAGGCCTACCCAGCCACCAGACTGACTACGCTCCCAACACCACCTTCGAGGGAGACAACACTGTCATGCACCAACAGTCCTCTAGACTTATTCTCAAGACCATCAAGAACATCCAGAGAGGTTTCAAGCCCTCAGGAATCTTCGACTACTTTAACAGACTTGATGAACTCCTCAAGCTCAAGGCTGAAATTTTAAAGTATGCTTTAATCTAAATTGGAACCAAGGGTAGTCTCCACAGCATTGAGTTGCTGGATAGCGCACTCGCAGCAAGATCAGCTTACTACATTAAGAACACTGCTGTCAAGTACGCAACCTCTCAGCTCTCTGAAAACGAGAAGATGAACTCTGCTCTCGCAGTTGACCTCGTGAAGATGGCTCACTCTCACATCATGTACGTGACTTTCAAGAAGATGCTCGAGCACATTAACACCCACCCTTACACTTGCCCTAAGATCAAGGAGAACCTCACCGTCCTTGCCAGAATCTATGCCCTCACTGAGCTCATTCAAGACTCAGTGCCTCTCTACGAGACTGGCTTCTTCTCAGCTGGAACTTATCAGCAATTGCTCGAGGCTCAGAAGGAGAACATGAAGCTCCTCAGACCTCAAATGATTCCCCTCATTGAGTCTCTCGATATCCCTGACAGCCACTTAGTGTCAGCTATCGGAAACTCTTATGGAGACATCTACGAGACTCAACTTCAGTGGGCCAGAGAAAGCAGACTTAACAAGACACAAGTGCTACCAGGCATTAAGGAATACATCCTTCCCATCCTCAACGCTAAGCTATGAGGTATTCTAACTTAATCTACAAAAATCTACTATCAAAGTCCTTTATCGTTAACTTATTTAAAGTTTAGACATTTTTAAGCCCTAGAGAAAGAGTAACTAGTATGCTTGGAAGAAATAAATTTTAATCAATCAATGACTTTGGGTTATTTTTAGAACTTTCTTTACTCTTCATATTCAAAATTCTGTTAGTCTTAGGGATTAGCGTACACTTCATCCTCTCCTTCATTTTCACCAATGACGATTGGCATACCCACTGGGATGTTATATTCTTCACCATTGAAGTATTGCGGCTGTTATCCGTGGTGATTCTAATTCAGTATTAAAGATAACTATACATTTAAGTATGATATGATTCTAATGCGCAAGGAAGGGGTTGTAGTTGTGAGCCACCTATGCTTAATTTTGTTAATCCAAAACAACTGGCTAGCCTCACAGATATTAAATATTTTTGAGGGATTGAAATAGCCTGCTTATTAAGGAAGTTACTGATATAAACATGCTCATTATTAATTGTATGATGGTTAACATTTAACTTTTGGATTTATTAATAGAGTCTTGGATCGATTTGATATTGTTAATTTCTGACATAATTGAGGCCCATATCTTAAGACCTTGGCATCTGCTTGATCTCCTCCAATTAGTAATGTTGAGGAGGTCTCTGATTTGCCTAATTGAACTACCGTTGACTTTGACTAGGCGGGAGAGGCCTGTTGGGATTAATGATCTCCTGTTTCTTGTAGTTGTAAAAGATCTGAACAGGGATGATGATTTGGGGTATGGACTTGCCAAAAGTGAGACCGTTATGCTCAAAATTTATCTCAACGAAGTACCTGCACTCAAAGTGCATGGTTTTCAAACTGGGTTGCATCCCATACAGCCAGCCTTAGAGTTCCCCTTCCAGGTATTTCTTTTGCTCACAGAGTTTCTTCACATACTTATCGTTCAGGAAATTAACTAGAGACAGGGGCAATTCCACTTGCTTGGAGTCGGCTCTCTTGGCTTGAAGCATACCGAATTTGCGATCGATTAGCATCTCTTTAAAGTTCAGATTTGCTCCTTGAGAGGAGACTACTATTTCACGGTAGAGCTTTATGTCAGCCCGTTTTAAGTCTTTCTCTGATTAGCTGTTATCTAACTCCAATCAAAATATTAATACACATATAAAATGATATTGAAATGAACAACTAACTTAAGTTAATGTGATCTTGAGAACTTCGTGGGGCATGAATGCATCCTTATCTATGTGAGCAAGTGCTTGTGCAGACCCACTCTTAAAGAAGAGGAAGTTTTTGAGGTCTTGTTTCTAAAGGAAAGACTGATCAAATTTGATGAGCTCAGGTTGATGATGCACTATCAAGATCCTCTTGCTCAGGAGTGGCAAGTAGTTCTACTTCGATTTAATATGTTCTATGTTAACACACTATAAATAAATATCTTATTTCTTGCCGTTAGTAGAGTCGATCATTTTTGCCACAAGTTTTATAAATGGTCATGCTTAAATTAAAGTTTGTACATAACTGAAATTTTGGAGTCAAAAAAGATAAATAAAATGAGATAATGTCTCTTTGACCGACGAAAAGGAAGCTGCTTGGCATGTCCTGTGGAATCTAAATCTGGAACTTGAACTGTTGTCTTCCCTTATTTTTTCCTTAAAATTAAAGTGTACTTCTACTCATTGATCATAATCTAATTTTCCTGGTTGTTGGAATTTATGGATGAGCTTGTCTATGTGGATGAACACTCTTTTGATGGGTCCTTTGGAGTCAGAAGAAGACATAGCAGTTTGCAGCAATATCTTAAATAAGATGTTTATATTAGTTTGTAGAGCCTTCTCAGTCTTGCGTTTGATTTACTCGCTCATCCTGGCTGCTCCTTTTTCGATGCTTTCTCTGGATGAGCCCTTTTCTTCTTCCTTGGCTGTATCCTGAGTGAGAGAGTTTCTGCGTTTGTTGTGCTTTGAAACATCGTCCCAGGTTATCTTCTCCTTTCCGATCAGCTCCAGAGTGATTGCCTCTGTTGGGAAGTCCTCATCCAGCTAAATAATAGACAAGAGAGCTTAAATCAAGAAGGGGTAATAATAAATAGGTTTAGTAGGAGACAGTTCCTGTGATGGTCTCTCCAGCTAGGATTTCCTTCTAGTCAAGTTTAAAATTATTAAAACCAAGTAGTAATTAAAGTGAAATAAGGAGGGAGCCCTTGGTGAAGGCTTTCTTTGAGTCTGAGTTTCCCATTAACTTTCAAATAACAATATATATTTTACCTACTCACACTATATCCACTCATCTATCTTAAACAAACAGATCTTTAAAAATATTCCTTGTTTATTTAATTCAAATTGAGTTTTTATTTAAATAAAGCATTCCACTTTTTGAGATCTAATTTGAATATTATGTTTTATCTTGGATAAATTAATCTAAATTCTTCCTTTAGATTGATTTCTGATGATGACTATTTAAATTTGATACAAGATATATAATGCAAATAAATTGTTTATACTTTGACACTCCAAACAAAGAATCCTCACTATCTTACCCTTACCATAAAGGATACTTTTATGAAATGTTCATCTTATTTTAATATCATATCTTAATTTTAACAATACCATTTTTTTAGCCTAAAGTACTAGCTCTAGATAGAACTTACTTTCAAAATCTTAATCTAAAACCGCGATACCACCAAGTTAACTAAAAAATATTTATCACACATGTGCAAATATCAAGCATTTATAATTCATCTTTTTTAGAGAAGATTCATGAGTCTGCACTATCTTATTCCTCAACTTGTGCTCTATTAATTTAAAGTAATTATATCCTTCATATTAAATTGAGGCTTTAAAAATTTTCCTTTCTTAGGAATAAAAATACTACTTTATCAATCAAATTTTGAGTGCTGACTTGGTAGGCTGAATCCGGTATAGGAATATAATCATGAATCTGTATTGGACTCATCCAGAGTATGGAAGATAGGGTCTGCTCTTGAGTAGTTAGCTGCATTTGATTTATCACATCTCCATCTTAAAAATATAATCTTCCTCTTTTATCTCCTCGTCATCTATGTCATCTGATATCCTGAAGATATTTGTGAGCTTCTTCACCATGCAAACTTATTTTTCCTCTTATTCATCATCATGCTTGCATTCTTTAAATAATACAAAAAAGTTATCATGATTCGTGATCTGCGCTCTGCTATCTCTCTAGTAATTGCTCTTCAAGCTGTTCATTTAATTTTGAGTCTTCATTGTCATATCTTTAGAGCGGTGGTGGATCTATCTTTGTAAAAGTTTATTGTTATAAATTACTAAGTGAGTCTATTAAAGGTTAAGAGATAGCAGTGGGCCGCCTAAAGTTCTCTATATCCATATTAGATAGAACTGAAATGTCTCTCCTCATCTAAAACAGCTTCGAAATATATCATACCAAGTTAACTCTCGTCAATCTCTATAGTCACCACATCTAAATTAAGATGGCGAGTTGCTGCTCTAGTATCTATCTGAGGAGCAGAATAAGTGCGCTCCAAAACTGTATTGCTTAGATTGTTAAAGTTACTGCTCCCACTAGAGTTACTTCCCTTACGAAGTTAGCCTGTCCCTCCTCCATTACTTCCATTCTGAGCAGATACCTTCCTTCTATAAAACATCTAGAGTGATGATATAGAATCTATTTTGGGAGGGGGATTAAATTAGTTGAGATTAGGAAAGAACAGATTTATTTAGTTCCTGAATCTCCTTTTAAGTGTTTGAACTAGGCTGAAGTGGAATCTATTCCTAGTCTGGTAATAAGTCTGGGCACTGAATCCATATAGGCAACTTGACTGTGGGTAGTTTCTTGCCAATCAGGAATCCAGAGTGACTGAATCTAAACCGCAGGAAATAGGTACATCTAATCAAAGTACTTTAGCAACTACAAAATAATCCATTGCATCTTCATCGAATATTTGCAACTTGGAGGAATGAAATCCATAAAGCGTAGCTCTTCGTGAAAGAGCTTTTTCTTCCTGTCTTTCTAGAATTTATGATAGTGCTATTTATTACTAGTCTGATCTGTTGTCACGTCACTGAGTTTTATGTCAAATTAACTTTGCTCTAATAAGCATATATGACTTAATGATGTATTATATTACTCTAATTCGTGTTTGGAAAGGCCCATGAACTAATTTCTGATTAGTACTTATTCATCTCGGTACGGCTCAGCTCCAGGGGTGGATGTCTGCTGACAGACGATCTCTCTAACTAGTTCTACTTTTATTTACTTGAGGTCGCGATTTGACTTTTGATTATCAACTCTCATCATAACCCCCACTGCCTGGTCACACCGAAATAAGATACACATCTTCAATAACGACTAAAAGTTTATAAATGTTTCTTGTTCTGTATAAATATCGATGTTCGTTTATCCCTATTTGAAAATAAGCATGTTACGAATGCTGTGCTAGATGGTAATGTGCTACTGATCTTTGTCGAGCGCATTTTATTACTATATGTAGAATCTCTTCTAAGCGCATACATCCTCAAGCGAAGCCTGTAGCACTTGCTATTGCTGAGCCCCGAGGCCTTTGAGGATAAAACTATCTTCGGAGGAATTGTTTTGCGAGTTATGAGAGTGCGTGGATGTATTATGACCCTGTTGATAAGCAGAAGATGAAGTATTATTATTTTAACCTGAGGAACCAACTGCAAACAAGCTTACTAACTTAGCCCTTAACTTGTACTTTATACTCACTCTGTCCTTTGTAAAGCAATTATCTTAAATTTTCACATTAAAAAAGAAATAATGAGTTTACCTGAATGGAAAAGAAAGCTTGAGGGCAGATTGCTCGGAAGAATACATATAAATGTTAAGAGTATAAATGTTAACTGTAAGAGTAAACTGAAAAGGCAGAGTAATTAGAGTGTTTGGCTTGATGCTCTCTTTGAAATAGCAAAATATTTTGTATGATAGAAAGTGTAAAGTATGTGATGGTAATTGACGATTTCATTATATCCCGTGTGCGTCAGTTTATCATCTGAGCCTGGATTTTCTGCTAGCGTCTGCCACTGAGTCTTCTCTCTGCCGCATAGTTGTAGTGTAATCATGCTTCCTTTCAAAATGTCATCGTTGAGTAGTATTTTGACCTTGCCGATGACTATGTCATTTGATTTGTAGACTTCTGAGTTGGTTTCAATTTGTACTTTTGTGAGATTGGATTGATGTGGCTAAGATAACAATACACTATTCATTTTTATAATTAACTCTTTCTATCATTTCTACTCCAAATCAACCTCCTATCTTACTCACTCTCTCAAAGAGAAGCATATAAAAGCAATATTTATTAATCTATTATTATGATAAGTGAGTATTGATAAAAGCACTAGAGTTTATAAGAAATAGATCCATTCTTAGATTTATTTATTGAAGTTATAAAATTGTAGTAAACTGAGTTTAAGTAAATAAAATGCGAAATTAAATCTAAGATAAGGAGCTAAAGAACATGCTTTTGCAAGGAAGGCAATCTTAATGGCAGAGAAACAACAATATTTAACAATTTCAAACTCCTGAGTAAATAACAAGACTCAAATCTTACACAGAGAGTATTGAGCAAATTCAAAAAATCATAAATAAATAGTGGATAATAAATATTACCTTTTTATCCAAAAATTTTTTAAATTTTCTTTCACTCATGCAATAAAGTTAAAGAAGAACAGCTGACTGACTTAGAGTATTCATTATAAAGTAACCAAAGAAAAATTATAGCTATTTTTAATCTCTCTGTTTTAAATTAATGGAGAATCTAGTTTGATAAATAAGTGCTAGCAGCTGCTGTAGGATCTGATTTAAGATAGGACTCCAGAGAGCTCTCTCAGTCCAGTCAGAAACTTCAATCAAAGTCTTGTCGAAAGTTCGTCAAAGAACAAAAGTAAATTGGTACAACAAGAAAGCCTTGAAATCAAATCATATCAATATAAGTATTTTAATGGACTTTATACTTCCTAATTGACAATTTTTGTGTTGTATAGCAGAAGCAATTGGAAGAGAATCGAGATGATTTAGAAATAGAGGATTTTAGGGGAACAGTGATTATCAATTAAGGACAAGATGACGACGACGATTTGATAGATAAATGGGGAGGTAAGAAATAGTAAGAGCTGACTTGATATAGGTTTTAATGAGAGGTCAGGCAACTATGATGAGATGCGGGATATGGAAGAGCTAGAGTTTTAAGTTCGAAAGCACAGTGAACAGCAGCAGATAGAAGACCTCTATCAAAGCTAAGGAAGAATTAAAGCCAAATAAGTTAAAGCATCCACCTCCACGTCAAAGAGAATAAGATAAGATTCCACTAATATAGTCAATTAAGCAAATCTTCAACAAACCTCGTAAAGGAATAGGTTACCCAAAAACAAAACATCATCCAAGATAATTCAATCGCAACTCTAAAAAGAGGATACAACTGCGCTCATGAACCATGATAGGAATTTTTTATTAACTCTAAATTATTATATGCTTCTTTTTAATTTTACCTACTCCACTATTGTAGAAATCAGAATGAAATGTAAAATTGAATTAATCGAATTAAATTTACAATTTAATTCCGGAAATTTTTTAAGCCCAAATTAATATATACATACCGCGGCTGCTTATTCAAACTATGATC
>JAJKFJ010024439.1:0-14537 GCA_027382625.1 Tetmemena sp. SeJ-2015 | reverse complement strand
TCTAAATGAATGAGGATTAACTCACACTATATGCACAGCTCTAATCTGTATCGCAGTATAAATACAGTGCTCCTCCCATTACTATAAAAATTTAATGAGAATAGTAAAAGTCTTATAGAAAATCTAAACAAAATTAATTGATAATGCTTGATTGTTTGTGAAGGTGGAGCCAGTAACCTAGATAGAGGGGCAATTCACAGTTTAAATAGCTCCACCGTTATCAGTAGAAAAGAAGTTTGAAATGGTTGAGTTAGCAAAAATCAAAGACGTCGTACTCAATAGCATGAAAGATCATGAAGCACTTAAAATCATAAATTATTTGATCTGACATAGTTGACTGATGTATAATCGATAGTGGTAAGATCAAATGGGTCAGATGTTGTGTCTCTGATAAAGTTCGAGTTCTAACTCGTAATTGTGGAGTCTGATAAAAGTTAAGATAAAGCAAAATCTGAAGCTGAGATATAGGTCTAGTTGATGTAAGTTATCTGGAGTTGACTCATATTGAGTGTACTAAAACTTAGATGCAGGAGAGAATCAGTGCTTAGCAGAATCTATGAAATGGATACGTTCTAAAAAGTAGCAGAACTATTAAAAAATACTTATCTACTATCCGTGAGTTGGAAGGGTTACTGAACTACGCTTGCTACATTGGCTTTAGTGATCACAGAGTTTTTAATAGTGATTGAAGAACTCAGCAGGAAGAAAAAGGGGCTGGTAGTGTTTTGCAGCTGCAAGTTATCTATGACAAACTTTGAATTTAGTAGCGCACTCATTAAGTAGTTGTCTAGACCGTCATAAGCTGGATCAAAAGTCGTGTTATCGTAAGATAAAAATGAATGAATAAGAAGAAAAATTTCCTTATTACAAGAATAACTATTCTAAAACCGCTTATAGTGAAGGTTGTGGTGGTCATTTGTATCAAGTTTTAGGTAGCTGAGACATATGGCTAGATTAGTGACAGGTTGAATCCGATTATAATGAAATATAATTGGAGTGTATTAATTATCTAGGCGTCAAAGCTGGATAAAAATAATCGAGATAAGACGTTGCTCTAGCTGTCGATAGTGACATTTTGAAACTTGATATTTGAGTTGATTGTATTCAGAGAGTAGATGAGCCCTAGATTGACTGAGTTTTGAATGGAAGCTCTTATCTATATAAGATAGTTAAGGAAGTCTGTCTGTAGATGCGCTAACATAGGAACCTAGTTTTGAGGCAACATAGTAGTTACATTTACTAAGTCTGAGATATAAATAAGACAGTTCACAAATACACAATATTTAATTAAATTTTAGATTCGGACTAACTTGCTCTGGTAAATGTAAGTGTTTTGAAATAAGTTAAAAGAGGTAGGGCTGCTCATAGCTATTAGCAGACTGGAGTAAAGTGACTTGCTAGACTTGATCGTGCTCTATCTGAACTAGATATAACCATTATTGCTAGCGTATACTACTCCACCCTTTATCCCAAAATTGTTGAAAATAGTGCAGTTGAAGCAGTCGATCATGCTTCCGAACTGAGTATAGAATACCCCACCCACTGAAGCTGAGTTGTTGATAAAAGTGCAGTTTTAGAAATAGTTTTGCGTGTTTTGATAGTCAGCCATTATCACCGAACCTCTTGATATAGAATAGTTCTCAAGGAAATAAGAGTAAAAAAAGATTAAAAAAATATGAAGAAGTTTAATAAGAGTTTGAGATATAGGATGCGCAATTAGAATTTACCACGATCAAGGCCTTTGAGTAAGGGACGTTCTGAATGAAGGTACAGTTGTCAATTAGGAGCTGAGTAGGCACTGATGTTAGGGCTACATTTCCAGAGGTCAAGTCAAACATAGCTCCAAAGTTCCTAAAGAACCTCGTATTTATAACCTTCAATGGATTCTACATATTCTACTACAAAGAAACGAGATCAAATAGACTAACAATAAATTTTTCAAGTGCTTATTAGCTAATATGGAAAGGATTATGTCTATTATTTGATTGATAGATCGCCATACATAGTGAAGTTGTTGAAGATGAAAGTGGAATTCTCTATTGAGAGCTCAAGTTAAGAATTTTAGAGCAAAAACCCAGAGAATTGAATGAGAGATATCTCAGCGTCGAAAGTATTATTCTGGATTGTCAGGTTGTTAAACTTCAAAGAGCCGACCAAATTATCCAGTGTTGAGTCAGCATTTATGAGTTGAAAGAAGTTAGTGGACATGTTGAACACGTTAACATTCTGGATGACTGAATTAGGCACATCTGGGGTGATTTTCAAATCTATGATGTTCACTGCAAAGCCGTTAGAAGTCTTCGGAGCTTGAAAGGAAAAATTCCTGAAATTGACATCTGTGAAGTTGAGTTGGGATACCTGCTTGATGTTTATAATGTGCCAGAGGGGCAGCATCTTAAACCCAGTGAAGGTTGTATTAACTATCTTTAAACTCTTAAGGGCAACAGCCACGTTTATACCATAGTGGAGTTGGATGTTCCAGTCCTGAAACCTGCAGTTTTCAAAAACTATCTCTCCAACATTTTCAGCCACATCCAAAAGTATCACTGAGTAGGCGTTGTAGTCCAGGCCAGCTGAAAAAATTGATTAGGAAGGATTTAAATTGCTTACTGTATGCATTTACAATGGTCATGTTTCTGAAGTAAGCCTAAGTCACGCTTCCTAGGTACAGGAAGTGCCTCAGTCTATACAAAAAACAAGCTAACTATTTTTAAGAATTATTGTAGAGGTTATCAACATAGTTATTGAAGAGGTAGACTGGTGTGGGCGATTGGATATTCACTGCAAGTGTGCTGATAGTAGTTTAGTAGAAATAGTTTCCACTATACTCTATGTATGCCGCAGGATTGTAGTTTTGAAGTATTATTTAATCAAAATTTAGTTAAATTCTTTAAAAATGTGGCCACATAATTTATTTGGCGCAAAGTTTTTATCATTAAATAGGATTGCTTTTTTTTAAAGTTACAAATGTTAAATGTCTCTGCTTAAAGGAATATATTGCTAGTCCTTAATATTTTTCTATTTACAAACTAGAGTAAGTAAAAGCACACTTGAATTATCATTTCTTATTTGTAGAGTTGCTTTAATTATCTTTAAGAAAGAAAAAGGTTTTTTATTAAAAATTATCAATAGCAAGAAATAATTATTGGCTATAATGAGAATGATCGATATGGGTTTGTATCTTACTTGACATTTTGATGAAGGTGTTATTGGCGATGACCACTCTGAACTTAATATGCGTGTGTACTTCCTTGATGGCCAGGTCGATCCTTCCATCAGATCTACCAGTAGTCATGTCCCAGTAGTTATTGACCAGCACGAAGTGGATGTTTGTAATGTTTCCAATAAGCACATCGCACTCGTTGTACTAAGTTGCGAAATATATTAATATAGAATAAATGAGAGTAGCCTTGCTCTACGATATTTATAAAACTAAAGATAATTAATCATCATAATTCATGTAATTTATGAGTTTGTTGCCTTCGATAGTGACATTTGAAAAGCCCTTGATAAATTATAATAAATTGAACTTGTAGTAGAATAAGTGGTAGGAGATGGCTATGGTTGAAGACTAGTTGAAGGTGTTGTTGATTATCAGAAACTTGGTCCTTGAATAATCGAAATCAGATAAACATCCCGGCCTCACAGTCAGTATGTAGTTGGTCTGAGTCAGATTGAAAACGTTGCTCTTCATCAGCACTGAGACTGGGTAGGTGATGTCCGCAAAGATGCCTTGCAAGTTCATCATAGAGTTAGTGAGGGTCAGACTCTAGCCAGCTGAGTCATCCATGTTTAAAAAGATTTAGCTCACGTCGAAAGTTATCATGTCCACGCGGATGTCAAAGCTGTCTATCTTCACAGAGCTCTGCAATATTTTAAATAATGTATTACATTGGATAATAGTACGGTTTCTTATCTAGTACTTTTAAATGCTGAGATTTGAAATTGATTATTAATTCCATTTCTAAAATTTTACTTTACTTTACTTTACTATAAATAATGTAATTGTCCATTTATATGAATTAATATATGATTCTATATTAGGAATTTTAATTTATTGATTGAATTTAGCTCCTGATAAATAAAAGATTGCAGTCATTTGGTAGTCATAGATCAGACTCATTAAAATAATTTAAAGAGTTAGGTCTCATTTAGACATACGACATCAGGCCCTTCTCAATTTTTTCAGTGAAGTTAGCATAAATATATTTTAATATAGATCCATCTTATTTAAAATAAAATTTAAGTTGTAGGTATAGCTTGCATCGTTCAATTTATATTTTAAATTTGAAGTATAGAGAGGGTTGGTTACTCCTCATGTTAAATAAAATGTATGTTTGGAAACTCTCGGTCTGTCACGTTGAGCTTCACCACTGTTGCAGATCCTGAGTTCTCCGTAATGTAGCTCATGATGTTTACTTTCTTGTCCATCACGACTTTTATTAATTTATAATTGCATTTGTATGACTATAGGCTCGTATTTGTAGTTCATGGGGTATCTAATTGAGTCAGAGGGTGCGAAATAAATGTCTATTTCCGCACCTGGGTAGTCATCATACAGGTTGAAAATTAATTAAAATTAATTAAAATTAATTAAAATAAATATTTTTAAATCTCCACGAAGAACTTAGTGAGTTTCCTATAGGGGTACTCCTTGGTGCCCAAAGAGGCCTTTTTATTCTAGGAGCCGTCGATGTAGAATACTTTATCTAATCAAGGATTTAATTAAATAAATGGTAGCTTTCTTTTAGGGACTAAGCGTGTGATGCTTACTTACCGCGACAGAATAAATAAATAAGTGAAGATATAAAGAGAAATAGAGGGTGTCGTTATTTGTCCATGGATGATTATAGTAAATACCCTACATTTGAGTAGATGAGCACTGACTCACGCAAGTCAAAGTAGTGAGGTCTAAATATTTAGCAGGAGTTGAGGGACAGGAAAGTGGGGCAGTGCCGTTTAAGCAAAGACCCGGGTAGTTTGGGCATTCTAAAGGGATTAAAATTAAACACAACTCCAAAATAATTCTGAAATGTAAATTTATCCAAGAAGTTAAGCACTTTGAATTTGGAAAGTAGAGCTAGATGTATTCTGAATTATTAAAAGAAACTCATTCACTTACTTAAGCACTATGCACTAACAGCATCGTAAACCTCTAATGAATATAATATTTTAATATGCTTATTAACTAACTTAAGTTTAGTAATTGGCAGTGTCGCATACATCGCAAGTTGAGTCTGTAGTATTGAGGTACATGTAATCATAGATGCAAGATGTGCAAGTGGTGGCACTCCCTCAACATTCGTTGCATGGATACGAGCATTAAAATATTTTTTAATTGGAAGCATGCTAAACTATTATCATAAGCCAAAAATTACCTTAGCAGGAGTTTGCGTTAGTATTATAAAACTATCCGGAGGGGCAGCTCTGCCCTGCTACAGATTAAAAAAGGGTGACACCAGTCAGGAGCAATGCCAAAGTAGCCATGAAGCGAGTTCCTGTTGTATAAGTCTTATAGCTTTGAACAATTAAGTGGCTAGTTTTCATTTTTAAATATGAATTCTATAAAAGTTAAGCCTACAAATCCTCCTACAAATGCCCTTCAAAGTAGATTCAATTATATTTAAAGCGTCTATTTAATGACTCACTATTCAACAACAAATCCTTGCATAAAAATATATCATGAGGAGGAGAGATAATGAATGCAAATTTATAATTGTAAATTAGTTTAACAGAAATACACAAATTTTCAATTTCAATCGAAAGAATAACTATGCGAAAAGAGGTAATTAAAGCACCTTGTCATATTATATTAGTCTTGCTTGAAAAATAATGATTAATATTTGATTGGATAATCAAAATCAATATTGTCAAAAAGAGAAATGGGAATTTTAAAGCAAACCATAATTTTCATATCAGGCTTGTCTTGTGTACTCCTCATGTACGTTAAGCTAAATAAGTACACTGAATACGAGAATACTCTACAGAAAAGCTTCGCAGAGTTTCAAGCCTAAATTAAGAACAGCAGATTTTTATAAGAAGATGACTCTTGAGAAGAGGCAAACAATTAAACTATGGTGGATGAGAAAACTTTTGAAATTTAGGAGGAGGAAAATTTCAACATTACCTTGAATTCTGGCACTGAATTGAATTCAAGCACCCCTTAAACTGAAACTGAATAGAACAAGACTTCTTAAATAGATATATCTGTATCTTTTAACTTTGAATGAGGCAGAGCAGTTCAGGATCTTCAAATAAGCACTCTCCAAGTTTGAGGAGTACTCAGGTTATTATATGGGTACCTGGCAAATCTCCTTGCAGGACAGCCCATCTCTAGTTTAGAAGAATATGGATTCTAGGTTTGGAAAGTCTATGTTCTAGTTTGAGTTCAAAGCAGAGGACAGGCTTTGCGAGACTACAGACTCTAATGTAACTTCCAAGGGCAATGACACATCAGAGCTATAACTAGAAGTGAGAAAGGATAACTGCTCCAATGCAAGTTCAGACAACTCGAGTTCACTTTTAACTTAGAGACAATAGCAGATTCCCTCAGTCGCAGGCCTATTGACGTCAAATGATTTTCAGCTTAGGTAGGCTTCAGTTGAGTTCGAGATTGATCCCAAGTTAGAATACATCGTTGATGACGCGAATGGGTAAGAATAGATTTCTTTCAATTAATTTCTAGGATGATACTTCTTCAGTAAGTCAATGTAACTATCAAGAGGAGAGAGGATGGGCTTGTTACCAAGGATTGTAAGCAAATTCTATATTAAAGCTAAATACTATAGATTGCTTGTTTGACGCTTACATTTCTGCTAACTTTGTCTAGGCACCTCCGCAAAGTGAAAGCTATTTGGACTAAAGTGAGGACGAAGGTCCTTCCATGAAGCAAAAGATAATTAACATGGAATTGAATCTCTCCAAGAACAATGAGAGGAAATGCTTTACTCAAAGAATAAACTTTTATCTCAAGAAACAGTCTCTATCTGTAAGTCTTTAATTGCTTACATAGTCTATAGCAAATCGTAGAAAAGGCTTCAAACTATTCATTCTTCATAACAACGTTCTGTATGGTTCTTGTCTATGGCTTGCTTAGTCAGATAAGAAGAGCCTCTTACAACATATAAGTAGCTAAAGCGCTCTCAGTGAATACTCTCGTCTTCAGTGTAGTCTGGAATTTCCAATACTTCTTCCTTCATTTCACTCTCTCAATTCAAAAAGATGTAAGATTGAGCCATTTGGATTCAGCTTTTTAGTAATATAGCTATCTCTCTCTTCCAGCCTTTTGGTACTTCATTATCAGCTTTATTTTCCTCTTTCGACTACTAATTGTCTGTTGGAAGGCCTAAAACTTCCCAGAGTTTTTCTAAAGTCTTCAATCAACTTGGTAGATGAGAAGAAAACTGCTCATCTTCTATCTGAGGTTTTGTAAACTTACTTTCCTTTTTTATCTTATCTAGACATAACTTGCATAATGATTTTGACTTTCAAAGATTTCATCTTTGGGTATGGAACTGTCCTCCTATTTTTAAATGGATCACTTTGGATTCCTCAAATCTACAGGTAGTACAAGTTAAGATCTAGGATTGGTCCTGACCATCACTTGATATACAGCTTAACTATGGTGCATGCTATCCTGCCGCTCTACTTGAAAGGTTGCCCTAAGAATCTTTTTGAGTCAGAGCCAAACTACACTTTCGCTATCTTCTATGTGTTGTATCTGGCTTTGCAAGTCCACATTTTGAAGGAGTAGCAAGTTAGAAATCCTCGCTTCTTCATGCCAAAGAAGTGGAGATAGAACCCCAACGCTTACAACTACTTCTTCAAATTCGATACTAAGCAGGCTTAGAAAAATTCAAGACATCAAAAATTGAATGTTGTTTTTGAATTTTCTCCTTTAGAAATTTATCAATCCCTAGATCAGACTTAAGAATCAGAATAACAAGATTACGCTGAGTGTGTGATTTGCATGCATATGAATACAATAATTATTTGTAGTGCAGTTGCTTATGCACGAAGTAGATGAGAACATGAATATCGTAGAAAACCCGAAAGCCTCGGACACAGAGGCTTAGATAGATGAGTCGATGGACAGCTAGCGATACAAGCTCTCCAAGCAATATATGAAGACACCTTGTAATCATACCTTTCACGAACCCTGCCTCAAAAAATGGATGGCCTCCAAGCTTGAATGCCCTTGCTGCAGATAGGCAATTCCAGCTATTGAAGAAGATGATTGATAAGCACGCCTTTTGCAAAAGCTAATCTACAATGTATTTTTAATTTCCTACCTTTTTACTCTTCTCTTAATTTATTATAATGATCTTGGAAATGAAATATTATAGTCTTTGCAATTAAAATTCAAAATGTTGAAAAATTAAAAGCTAGAAATCCGAACAGTAAAAAGAAAATCTCAGGCTATAGATTCACAATTAAGGACTATAGATAACTCACAAAATGAAAATAAGCAGTTGGATTTCTTTGGGAACTAAACTCTCAACAAGATCCTTTTCAACAAGTAAGAAAAGAATTCAAGTCCTTTCACTGTTGAAAAGCAATCGCATTACTACAAGAGAAGTTATACTTAGGAAGGTAAAAAAGACTCTCTGCTTGATAAGGATAAAAACAGGTTAGAGTAAATTTAATCATTAGAAACATTTTTATTATAATTCCATTACCCAGTTACTTGCTGGACTCTTAGTTTAATAGAATCTTCAGCAAGTCTTCTTCTTTCTCTTCCAAGGAATTGAACTACGGGGATGGAGTAAGGATTCCTCGCACCTTTTTAAAATCTTTGATGAACACTGAGTAACTAGAATTCGCTATGAAAATTTATCAGAGAGGACTTTTAATTGCGAGAGTTTGTGATAGCAGAACTTTCTTTAATGATTGCTTAAATAATTAAAGTTTAAGAAAAACAATTACGATTCTCTTATTTTGAATGTGAACATGAACTACATGTATCGTTATTAAAATGCCATGCCTGAGAAGCAGAAAATGATTCAGATGCAATAAGATTAGAGTTAAAATAATCTTCTATTTTGTATTCTACAATATATTCCTGAATTGTATATCACTCCTATTTTATTAGAGAGAAATGGATAACAAGAAGAACAAAAGAGAGATAATTTGCCACATTAGAGAAATCTAGGATAACGAAATCGATGACGACATTTTGCATGTCCCCACCTGGATGTTTCAGAAACTCAACTGCAAGGAAGGTGATCCTCTCTGTCTCTAAGTGGACCTTACTTTCTTCTCCTATGAAGTGTACGCTGCCAAATCTTTGAAGATCACTATTCACAAGTCAGAAAGAGTCTAGTTGCCCTTTGAGAGACTCTTGCTTATCTTTAAGACTCAAATCGCCAAGTTTAAAATTCTGAAGCCTAGTGAAAATTATTCCATTTACTCTAAAGCTCATGACATGGAGATTAAGTTTCAGATAGCAGAGATTTCACCTCCAGGAGGGAACTACTACATAAACTCTTCACCCACTGAGTTGGCTATTGAATTCTTGAATTTCGTGCCGCCCATAGTCAAGCACAAGAAAGATGAGAAGGTGGTGGAAAATCTGAGCTTCCTAGATGACATAGACTCCCTCATTCAGAAGAAAGGCTTTAGAGATTTGGAGTTGCTGGAGCAAGCTCTTAATAAGAGATAGTACATGCTCAAGCATCAGTCCACCATATATTCTGGAACTATCGCTAAGCCCTTGAATCAGGGTATGGCGAGGATGCTTAAGGAGATTGAGCAAAATTATTAGAAGAAGAAGTAAGGTAACCAATTTCCTAATCAAGATAATAATAAACGTTTTATCTGTAAGATGCATCTATGAGTGTAGAGTTTCAAAACGAAGAAGAGTTTCTGACTACTGAAATTCAACTTCAAAGCATTATTCCTAATTAAACTTTGATAATATGTCTTTTATATATTTTTTTCGAATTTTAATTTCTGTAATAACAAAACCCAATCGCCAAAGAAGGACCTATTCAATTTCAACACCCTAGATAAAAGCCAGGACAACAACAAATTCTAGTCCAACGATAATTTAAGTTATCAAAATAAAATTTAGAATTAGAAAATGCCAGTCAACAGCTTATCCTCCATAAGCAACGCCATTCAAAATCAAAAATTCAAAACAGTTATAAAAAAGAAAGATGAAATTATCAATCTGAAATCGCTTTCTTTGGAACTCAAGGCACAACTTGTAAAAGGCAAGTAGGATTAGGAATTCGTTAGTCGAACAAATTAAAAGCCTCAGGTTAGGAAAATTATAGACGAGTCCCTCAAAGTGTAAGATTTCGACATTCGTTCTTAGAAAGAAGGAAAGTTGCGAGATGGTTAGGAGAGCAATAGATTAGACAAAGAAGATTCTATAGCTCCTACAAACAGCTTTTGTAACTCTTACTATGGCAGGCTTTTGAATCGTAAACTTCAGGATCTAGACACTCTGAGATAAGAGAATCAGAAGATTCAAGGGCTGGCATCAGCGAAGAGAACTTTATAAAGTCGGCCACTAACTCAAGCGAATGACAGAGTAAACACGCTGTTTCAAATTAGGAGATAATCTGCTAAAAAGCACAGAGTGCTTTCATCAGCAC
This sequence comes from Tetmemena sp. SeJ-2015, assembly GCA_027382625.1. Classification (NCBI taxonomy): domain Eukaryota; phylum Ciliophora; class Spirotrichea; order Sporadotrichida; family Oxytrichidae; genus Tetmemena; species Tetmemena sp. SeJ-2015. The sequence continues at coordinate 3,936 of JAJKFJ010024439.1, read as the reverse complement.
TCTCTCAAAACGAAAAGCTAAAGCAAGAAGAGTAAACTAAGAATCTTAAAATTCAACTTAACATGATGGCAAAGCAGAAGGGCAAGCTACCAGTGAGCACTCCAGGTGTCATGAGTGTGATGTTCCAGAAGTATAATTAAACTATAAAGACGGGCCATAGTTCCTTAAGGAACTCAGTTGCTAAGTTGAATCTTACTCAAACTATAAGGCAGTAGAGTTATCAGCCGCCAGTGTAATTGCAAAGACCTCGCACCGGCTCAACTGTCCGTGATTAATTTTTCTAAATGAATCTACCTTGTACAAAGCTCGTCCTTATTTGTCAAAAGAGCCTGTCAGACTTGCTAAAAAGCTTGAGAGAAATGTTTAAGAACGACTGGTGATTGATAATCTGCGAATTAACTTGAAGAGGAAGAGTCGAGTGAGGAGAGCAGACTCAGAAGCCATGAATAAAAGCCACCTGAACCCGTGGGGAGCTCAGTAAACAGTGATATCTGAAAAGTCTCACCTAGCGTTATCAATCTTCAAGGAGAGGAGGTAAAGCTGGAAGAACTAAATTCAAAGCAGTGCTATGAAGTCTAATCAGAGCTCAAGGGATGTAATCTTAAAGCAGTATGTGAAAGTCAAGCAGATTTTATCCGAAACTGATTAAGATGAAGATGATAAGAGAGAATAAATTTATTCATACCTTAAAGTTTCAATTTTTTTGATGAAATTATTTGAGAGAGAAAGAACTGTAGAGGATAACTTGGATCTTAGACAATCTAAACGGAGATACAGAGCAAATAAGAACGCGATTTAAACAGCTGAGAATCAAAGATTAAGAATCCATAACTTGAGCAACAATAACATCGAGCAGCTCTAGCTCGAATCGATCTATGATGAAAATGGAGCAACAGCTGATAACAGCACATTCAAATACATGTTCAATGAAGTCTTGAACGCAGCAAATGAAGATCTTAATGGAAATGATTTTCCAGCTTAGGGTTCTCCAGTCCTATTAAAGCTCTCTAAAAATGATTAAAAATACTTTAGAGAAGTTATTTTTTAATTCTTAATGAAGAGAATAAATTTGAACTTTGTTAATTATGTTAGTGATTTAATTCTGTAAAGAATTTGATTACCTTTAATTTTTTTAAAAAAAGTAGTTATATTATTTAATGAGGGGGTAGAAGAAATGCATAGAACAATTCCCTAATGGAAACTAGCCAAGATACACCAGATAACTCCCAGCCTATTAGAGAAGTATGACAGCCACCCAAATCCAAAATCTCCTAAAGCGGGATCTACAAATCAGGCTGCGTAGAGATAGACAGTTCATGTCAGATCCAGAACAGTCATATCTCCTCAATACATGCTCTACAAAAGAAAGAAAAATCTGAAGACTCTTGTTTCTAATTGAATTTATTATCAAGACCATTTTCAAATGGAATTAAATTGGTACATTGGGTGATTCGATTTAAAACAAGAGGTAATACAAGCAACTCTATTTCATTCAAAATACAACTAAACTTATATTCATTCATTCACTAGGAGCGTATTTTGCTGCTGCACTGCCGATCTAAGCCATCTATTTTAGAGTTATTGAAAAATTAAATTGAGATATTTCAAAACTCCTAAGTTTATAATTAATTCCTTAATAGTTTATCTTTTGCTTGACTCATCAAGAAACTGGAGACCTTTGCTTTATGATTTTTCTCGCATTTAATGTAGGCCTCCAGGTTGAAGATTCCTAACATACAGCCGCACATACATACTGGGAAGTTGGCAACCTCAAAGGAGATTAAAGAGACAAGGGCCAAGATACCCCACATTAGAGGCATACTATAAGTTGTGAACCAGAACGTGCGGTAGTCACTCTTGTTTTGATTTTCTAGGGAAAATAATTAGCAATGAAAACAAGTAGAAGTATTTCATAAGAAGTAATTTTCAAATATATTTCTTACTCCTATCTTCCTCTTGCGACTCGTAAATCCACTCCTCTGCTCCTGTTTCATTTATCTAGCTCCACCATCTCATGCCCACCAATATTCTATAAGTAAGTATTAAGCTCTGACTTTTTAAATTTGGTTTAAAAGTTATCTCTTCTTCCTTGGTATATTAAAGTTAGCCTGATGAAATGCTTGCTTGCTTGCTTGACTGGTTGTTTGTTTACTTACCTCCCTGTGATATTTTTAGCGACGTAGAAGTCAAAGACTTGAGTGAGGATGACAATTATATGCACGAGCACGTAGTCACTCACGAAGATGCTCAGGAGCAGGTAGCTTAAAATTCCCCCGAGTTTAAAGAAAATGTGGAGGAAGCACACGCCAGGGTGGCTGGAGTTTTAAATGAATTGAGGTAGTCGCTCCTTAAAATTCTTAGGTTTTTTCTCGTTCAGAGAATCTCATAAAATAGCTAGTTTAAGTAAATAGAAGTATATTAAAATGTATAATCAATAATCTCGTGGCTATTCTGAGGTGCCTCTGCCGCTGCTGCTTCCGTTCTCTGAATAGCCAGTGTTGTTAAGAGCGTCACTGTAATAAAACTGTAGAATTTAATTTTTACTTCATATTTTGTCTGTTGTACTACTTCTTAGCATCGTTCTTAGAGTCGCTTGGTAAATGAGGGTTCTTCGAGGGGATCTCAGAAGTTCTCTCCAATTGAATATTACCATAATAAAGAATAAATAATTCCTAAGAACATCAAAATTTGTTTATTTAAGAATTTAAGTTATTTTCTTTCAATATTGAATTCCAAATCCACGTCTTCCATTATATTTTTCGTTCTTGCTTTGTTTCAAATTATATTCTCTAGCTCTTTCTCGCTTTTAAATTAATTATAAATTTTAATTCCATCATAATTCTCTAGACTCTTTAAACAAAATTTTCAAATTAGTCTTATAAAGAAGAAGAACTTATTGTTGAGAAAATATAAATCCACGATTAAACTATAAATAAAGAATTGAGTTATAAATAAAACATACCAGGTATTTTAATGGATAAGAGTGAAAACACAATCAATGCTGGTTGTTTTATATGTTTTATTTGTTTATTAAGTGAAAGAGACACTTCTCTGTGGCTGAGGCAGCAAGGACTCCCAGCTCAGTCTGGTTAACTTATGTCTCTAATCAATTCTCAGAGAGACTCCTCCTCTCCTGATAGAAAGCAAGTAGGGCCGGGCAGTTACTCTTACGAGACTAAGATTCTCAGAGTGAAGGAGAGTTTCAACTTTGGAAAGGTGCCCTTCGGATCGACCATAGACAGGAATCCTATAGTGAGTTTTATATAGGGAAGATTATTTTTTAGTTCTGCTGGAATAGGAGCTTCCATTGATATAGGAGGACCAATATACATGGGGAAGAGCTTATTGCCGGGGCCTGGATCCTATGAGACCATTTAATATGCTGCTATCGGAGCTAACTCATAGAAAAGATATTATGCTGTCAATTTAATATTTGCGTTTGTAGAAAAGATTCAGCCAGAGAAGGGACAAAATGTAGAGTTCGAATCAGAAATACTTATCCAGTATCATAAAAGAAGGCGCCTCTCGGTAACTGTCCTAAATGCCAACTGACTCTACTTCTTAGTAGTGGAGAGATTCATAGTCTACACATCAATTGTCATTTTTCATAGAACATTAGCTTGATAGGAGAGCCTAAAGTTAAATAGCCACGGAAAGGCACGAATCAGAGAGATGACCTTGACTTGAAGAATAATCTTCTCTCAGACATTCAAAATGATCAGCTGTCAGCTTTCCTCAAGAATCAGAATGGACCTTCTCAAGAAGTGTACTCTAACTTGATATCCCCAACTCTCAAAATAGATCTGGATAGGTATTCCTAGAATTTACAGACCATCAAAATCAGAGAGGATGTGAGGTTTTAAAACAGCAGAAACCAGACTAGCCTAATCGCACATGGATTCAGTAATACTCAAACCTCTGCTCTGGAAAGTGCCA
>JAJKFJ010024438.1:0-14557 GCA_027382625.1 Tetmemena sp. SeJ-2015 | reverse complement strand
AGCAGTTGTTAATTTATTAATTATAAAGCTGACTTAATGTAGAAAAGACAAACAAGTCAATAACTGCAGCAAACTTCCTACTCAAAATATGATCTCTATAACAGTGATCTAGAGAAAAAGTAATTCATAAATTCATTCCATATCAATCTATCTTAAACTAAATTAATGATTTAAAATGATCTTAGTTCAAGTAAGGATGACTTGGGACTGTACTTGCAAATGGAGGAGAAAAGTAAAATCACTTGAGGGTTGCTTCTAAATAAGCAGCAAGACACTAAAAAACAGGAACCTCAATACCAACAATTTCAATATGCTCTACAAGTTGAACAGCATAAAAACGTAAATATCTGTCCTCCATTTAGTCTCCTTACCTTTAACTTTCCTTCCTTTTAATTCCTTAATGAAAATTCAATTTCTAATAGTCAGCACTCTCTTGAGCAGTAAACCAAGTAGAGCTTTCATATCGCAACGATTCTCATCCTCGGAAAACTTTACAGATGCAGTCACATAAAAAACTTAGTTCCAACTCTAACTACGAACAGACTGAGAGAAGTAATTCACTTTCAAGAATTCTAATCTTAAACTCATTCGTTTTTACATAGAGCAGAGTAGGGTAAATTTTCCAGAGAGCACGAAGAGAGAAAAAAGTTCTGAGAAAAAGAAAATCAATAAAATTTATCCCGACATGAATAGACAGCAACTATAAAGACAAATGGTGCCTTAGACAAATTAGGAGGACTCTGACTTTGAAGACAATGATGATGAAAATTAGAGTGATCATAATCAGCAACCCGAATTCAACGAGAGAAGGGTTTCGCTTGCTCCACCCAAGCCTGAATAATAAAGTAAGGTAAAAAAGTTAACCATAAATGTCCATAGAATACTAGAGTGATCAGAATTACTCTTAATTATATTTTACGAAGCTTACATAGGATAATAGTACGGTTTCTTATCTAGTACTTTTAAGTGCTGAGATTTGAAATTGATTATTAATTCCATTCCTAAAATTTTACTTTACTTTACTTTATATTTTACGAAGACGACTAGGGTTTCAGTAACTAAGGTTTGGAAGGTATTCAATCACCAGTAGACACTTAAAAAGAAAAAGCAACTCATTAAAAACCTCAAGTTTAAGAAAGTTGAATGTAACCATAGGCTGAGTTTCTGCTGCCGCTAATTTAATCTGGAGTTTCAATGTCACCTGATATGAAATTCGGCTGGAAACCAAAGGAGGAAATTACTGGAGCCCCCATTCCACTTTACTATGACTTTGAGCAGTTTCAAATTCCCTTAAATCCCTTAACTAACGAATACTACGATCCCCTTTATTTGGGTCCTAGATACAAGCACTCTTTAGCTTTGCATAAAGTGTTTGCTAATCTTTAGGATCCATCTGGGCCTTAAGTCATGAATCAAAGCTATAACTTCAAAGTCCCACCAAATATTGGTATGATAGAATAGATAATTAAAAATACGCACCGTTAGGAAGAGCCAAGGGAGTTTCTTGGCATGAATCCTAAAATTGACCTGACACTCAACAACGAATTGGTTTTTGACTCCAACTTTGAGTCAGGGAATCTAGACATAGTTTTGAAAACTAAGGACCTTGAATACGATCTCTATATGTGCATTATATAACTTATATGAGAGTGGACACTAATACTCGAGGTCATCATTAATGGTTCTATTTCTCTGTTTAGTAACCAGAAGCTTTTCATAAGCAGAAGGTGAAGTTCAACATAGTTAACTTCACTAAGAAGCACTCGCTCTATTCACAAGGTATGAGGATTATAATCGGAAAGAAATCTCAGAGCTACAGGTGGCAAAGAGGTGGAGACGAAATTACATATGGGAATTCTAGAGTGGTGAAAAGAACAAGTAGCGATAAGGCTAAGGTGAGGTACTACAGCATGCTCAGCTTCACTTACACTTTTACTGAGAAGGAGGACATAGTCTATTTCAGCTACTCATTTCCCTATTCCTTCAGTAAGCTTGGCAATTTCCTTGCTGAGCAGAAGCTTTAAATAAAGGCCCAAAACTTTGATTATCTAAAGGAGGAGATACTTTGCAAATCACTTGGAGGAGTTGACATTCCCTTACTGACTGTGTCTAGCAGACTCACCTCAGAGCCAGATAGCTACCATTTAGTAAACCTGAATGAATTCGACAATCTCTACAGTCAAGTATTATCCGATAGGATTCAATTTTAAATAGAGTTTAACCTTCTCTAAATTATTAAAATATAATATTATATAAAATAAAATAAATAATTAATTTTTGGCAAAATAGACATCTCTCTCCCCGTAAAAGATTGAGTAAGAAAATAAATAAAATTACTATCAAATTATTAATTCGATTTTTAAGCTCACCTACTCATTTATATCTCAGACTAAAATATAATAATTTTCGAAAGGATTTTAAAAAATATTTTTAATTTAAACTAAGGTTAATGATATCTCTGCCGTTTTATAAGAGAAAGAAAATAATAATAATTACCGCTAGAGTTCACCCAGGAGAGTCTAACTCTTCCTATATGATGCAGGGATTTTTAAAGTACATATTAAGTGACGCCTTTCAGTCTCAAGAACTGAGGAAGCGGTGCATCTTCAAGATCATCCCAATGATCAACGTAGATGGAGTGGTGGTGGGCAACTACAGGACCTCCATGTCTGGTAACGATCTCAATAGAAAGTACCACGCTCCAGATGATAAGCTGCACCCTGAAGTATGTGCTATCAAGCAACTGATATCTGGAATCACTAACAGAAACCTAAACGAGTATGAGGAAAAGGAGGGCAATAATTCGCAGCAGTATGAAGATGAGGTGAGTACGTTTGTGGACATGCATGGCCACTCCAGAAAGAAGAACGTGTTCATCTACGGGCCTTACTACCCTCTCCACTCAGACAAGTACCTCAAGATGAGGATCATCCCTAAGCTTCTCTCTGAGGAGACCACCAAGTTCAGGTACTTCTCTTGCAAGTTCAGAATCGAAAGGTCCAAGGAGAAGGCAGCTAGGATTGTGCTGTGGAGGGAGTTCAACATAGTCAACTGCTTCACCTTCGAAGCTTCTTTCCATGGCTATATCAATGACGACAGGTAGACTGAGGAGTTATAAGTATAATATCTAATGTAACTTTAAGAGTTCAACGACAAGACTTATGAGAAGATGGGAGAGCACTTGGTGAACTCCATCTACGAATACTTCTTGATTATTGAGGAGGAAGAGCGACAGCGCAAGGTCAAGCAGCTCAACAAGAAAAAGAAAAAGAAGAATGCTGAGGACAAGTTAAAGAAGAAGAGCTAGAAGGACTCTAATGCAGATGCTCAGGGTAACAACTTAGTGGGAAATGAGTCACCAAGTAAGAGAACAAGTCCAAGGACTAAGACAAGCTTGGAGGAGAGCAAGGTGAGTCAGAGTTTTGGAGCTATGACCGAGAACAGAATGGCTAATCTGAGTCCAGCTGTAAGTAAGTAGGATAGGACTAATCCAAATGAGCCTCCTCTTGGAGACTTAACTTCACCTCATCAAAGATAAAGCCCTAGGAGGGTGATAGCTAGCACCTTTGGTGCAAGCCTGTTAACAAGAGGGATCAGATCGCTGAAGTAGATATTCAAGCAGCTGAAGAAAGATGAGAAGACCAGATCAAGGCTGGAGAGAATTGAGGATGAGGAGAATAAGGGAGATGATAGTGATGATGGCGAAGGAGGTGGTGGAGGATCTGGAAGTGACTCCGATCCCCAGGATGACGAACTGACTGGAGCTGATCAGAACGTGCTGATGGAGGACATTAAAGATGCTATCACCTAATTCAACGACTACTACAATGGTAATAAGAAGCCAATCAAACTTAAGAAACCCAAACCACAAATCTCCAATACATACATCTATAGAGTTTTAATAAGAAGGATTCTCTTGCAATGGCTTAAAAGAAATAGCAAGAAGAACTGGAATAGAAACTAAAAGCTCAGAATGCTCAAAACTAGATACAGAAAAAGAAGAAGACGAATTAGGAGGATTAGAGAAGACCGTCATTCTAGCCACACATGCTCAAGTCTAGGATAATTTAGAGTAACGCTGCAAACCAGATGCTTAACAAAGCAGCTGTGCCAATCTATGGAAAGCAGAACATCATGAACTCAGGCTACTACATCGTCACCAACAAAGGAAACACCTCTTCAGGTATGGGGGAAAATCCCCTTATCATTATAGATAGGGTCAAATTAAATAATAATTTTAATTAATCATTTGCTACCTCGCTCTATAATTTTATATTGTTAAAAATTATATTTAGAAATGTCAAGCTATTTGTCTCCGCAATCTTCAATTTGAAGCTCAACTAATCGTATTTATTCCCTTCTCCAGGTAAGATTTTTCAAAGCATTATCGTAAATGCATATCCCTATTTTTGGTAAAAAATATAATTTAATCTCAATTTTAAGAAAAAGCTAATTTCATTATGAAAAACTGAGGGAATTTGGTTAATCACATTTCTTCAGAGATTTTCATGCTTATTATTAATTACCTTATATTTGAGGGTTTTCTTTAGAATGAAATTAGATCATCTGCTCCGCTTCTTTAAAAAACATTACGCAATAAATATTCTAAAAATACTTTTGCACATTAAGAGTAGTACATTTTTCAAATTGAAGTTCTTGTTCAATAATATACTGCCTTCCTGAAAGTGAGTTAAATTTGTATTATTCTTTTTTCATTATTTTTAATTAAATTGTCTACTATAATAAGATAGTCACTGACCTGAAAGGCATCGAATATGTCAGCAAGGCCCCTCCTCCCAATAATCACATGAGGAACATCTAGAACCTCATCAACCAACACTATCCTCCCATTAAGAAGCCTGCTCAGAATAAAATCTCTCACTCTTCAAACTCCTAATTTGAAGACTTACAGATATTCAACAACTCAGCTCTAGCGCAGACTCAGCACAATAAGTAGTTCAGCAATAGCAGGGGACTCTCTTAAAAGAATTACGGGGCTGATGATCTACAGGCTGTATACTAGTTGAATGGAATCCTCAACCCCAGAGACTTTTAGATGCAGTTGATGGCTGTTCAAAGCCAACAAGAGAGATAGAAGGGTAGCCACTTGCAATAGCAGCAGCAGTTATTTTCAAATCAGCAGCTGCACCAAATCTATGACCAAAACCCAAAATCCCACAAGAAGAAGAGAGAGAACAGCACCAAGGATATGTTGTCACAGTAACTAGATTCAAGCATGGTGAAGAGGAAAGTCAAGAATAACACTCCAATAGTACAGAGGATGGATAATGATTTCTCCCCTCCTAATGATTACATTATAAACATATTTATTGATTCTTAGGGGACAGAACTGTTAAACCTGAACGGGTTTTCTATTAAAAACTAAGTTCAGTCCCAATTCAACTCTCTCTACTAAAAGTTCAATTAAGCAGACTTGATGAACTTTTCGAACCAAAATTTGATGATGAACATGCAAAGTTAGATGCAAGCCTCTAAGCCCCATTTAAACCATCCTGCTTATCAAAATAGAGCTGAGGTAAATAAGACTAGTGCTAAGTAACTAAATAGCAATTCTGGTATCTCTGGAATGCACCAACAGCAACACTCAAAGCAAGAGCGCAGGAACTTAATGAGCACTTTCAACTAGATGGACCAGGCTGAGAAATTCTACTACGATCTCCACAACAAGACAGTATCAAACTTCAACACCAATCATGATGCCTTCAATTCTGATCTCCAACTAGATTCATTATTTTATGTTTTATTAGTGACAAAATAGTATAGAGACAGCTTTTTGGACTTGTCGGCTGATAAAAAGCTTAAGCATAAGTAAGCTTCTCAAGATTTCTCTTCTGGTAAGGCTCTCAAAGATAAAAAAGGAGAGCTGAGCTTTTTGGACTTCCAAGAGAGGTAAATGATTCTAGAGGGATCTCAAATCTACTGCATTTAAGAAATGTCCTTAAAATTATAATTGTTGAATAAAAATGGTAAAAAATATAATCAAAAAGCTACTGGTTTTCTTATAGCTTATTTATTCATGTCTTTGCAGTAAAGAGTTAGAGTTTTAAATTCTGCTGAATTTAAACTTTCATTCAGATCTTGAGTTCGATACACTAATATCTTCCTTGGAGTAAATACCTGAATTAAGATTAGGAATAGCTAATGTATATGACTTCAAAAAGAAATTTGAAAATGATCAACTGGAATCCTTGAATAAACAAAAATTGAAAACTCTATTTAACAAGCAAAGACTCTTCTTCACGAGTACAATAATAGATCCAAGGATTATTTAAGAAATTTACTATGATGATCCATTAGAATTGCAGATTTAACTTCAGGCTTCGAATAAACTCTTGAAGGAAATATCTCAAGATCCGAAAGCTAAAATTGCAACAATAATTCTTTAGGATATAAATACTACGATTAATTAAGAACTCATCTTTTAACTATCTTAAAATGGAATTGAAAATATCATAATTTAGGGAGGCGACTCTTTATAAAGTATAGATCCATAAAGCTTTGCGTAGTAAATTCTCGAATACTAATTGAGAGAGGATCAACCAAAAGCATTTGGCAATAATGATAAGGTCATAAATTTAATAAAAGTGTCACTAATAGATTCGGAAGTGAGATTTTCAAATATCATATAAAAAATATGTGATAACGGAGTTCAACAATTCTAAATGCAATTCATTGAAATATTTGACAAATTTCAAGGAACTTAAAGTAAATCAACGAACAACAATATCAAAAAGATAAATCTACCACTCATAATAAATATGAATTACTCTTTAGACTTTGTGGACAGAATTTAAACTTTTTAAAAGCAAGTTTAATAAGTACAGGAATGTATAAATTAAGACTAAGAAAATAGTCAACTGCAAATATCTTTCAGGTTTATAGAAGGCTCATCATAAGTTAAATTAATAATTTTCATACTTCTTTTGTACATAAGTATTTGTGTAAGAATTTAATGCTGCCTTATTAGACGATTAAATAGATTCCTCAAGTTAGCTTTACAATAAAATTCCTCTTCCTTTTGAAATAAGCAAAGATTTTCTTCTTCACAGGCAAAAGTTAAGTTCACTTAAGAAATTCCAAGCGCTGTCTCTCCTATTATATGAAATTTATGGGCTAAGTTAGAATGAAAAATAGTCTGAGTTCTTCCTCTAATTTAAAGAGATCTAAGATTCCGAAAATGAAAACTTACACTAAGTTGAAAGCCTGGTCTCTAATAACTTTACTGAAGGCAAGCTAATTATCTACAGAGAGTATGTCTAGATTTAAAATATAAAGCTGAAGGAAATGGAATAAGATATATCTATCCTTATAAATGATACTATAAGCTTGGTTGTTTAATTTCTGGTAAAGGAGCTTAAACTAAATTTGAATCTGAAATAAAAATACATAAGAAAGCAGTAAGTAATGAGTGAGATCTCTGAACTTCAATAAGTATAGTTAGAGATGATCTATGTAGAAAATTTAGATACTGCTATTATAGAGGAAAGACATTATAATTTTAAAGTTAGAAATGATTCAATAGCAATTGTTCTTGACTCTAATCTAGAACTTGTAGAGAATAATTATATATTATAATCTATCGAAGAAGATGGCAACACTGCATTTAGTAAGCAATTGTAAATATTTTTAATTAAATCTTGATTTATTCACAGTTCTTTAGTTCAGCAATGACAAATATATAATTTACTAGTGAATTTAAATTTATTTTATTTATTGGAACCTGTAGAGAGTTAGACTTTAGTTAATTACGATTTGAGTTAAGAAGATTAATTATATTTAATTGTACTTTATAGGGAAAGAGTTGAAACCGTTTTCTTTGAATATATTCACAGTTATTTATAAATGACAAAGACTGCTTATAATTTGTAAGGAGAATGGATTTCGATCACAGGTATTCTTAATGCAGAATATAAAGTGAACAATTTAAAGAGGTTAAAGAACACTCTAAGGCAAGTAGATAGTTTTATCGATAAAGTATCTTCAATGCAATAATTTCACCAGTCGAGATAATGGAGAATGATTTCTACAAGCTTACTATAAATAAATTTAATTAGTGATAAATGTTGAGGGAAATATTTAAGAAATTCTTTTGAAATAGAGCGAGGGAGAAGAGAATAAAATCTCTAAAATTAGTTGCTCATATTACTTTAATGATAATGAAAAACAAATCCAACTCACTGACATGAAAGTTATTCTTAGTTATAGAAATGAAGCCCAATTATTAACTTGCTTGAGTTACTTTAAACGCTCAGATTTAAACTTAGAATTCAAATTAAATTTATTGTTAATATAGAAATTAAATTATACTGAGAATCTAAAAGAAAATAGATTATCGAAATTGCTAGAAATATAAGAAGTCTGAGTGGTTGTAGTGTGTCCCTTAAAGTATTACGTTTTAATTTAACATATCTTTTAATTTAAATGTGGAACTCAACAACTCTATCATTAGAAATAGCAACTCCACCCACTCTTACAAGAGAGCACTCAGACACTATTGAGAACTTCAAGGCCACAAGTTCAAAAGCTAAAGGCTACCCTTTTGATTTTCAGAGACCTATCTTCGCCTTAATGCAGCTGGAAGAATTGAAATTAGGCAAAATTGTGAACACTTTTGACAACTCATGAGTCAATTCAGATCATAAAGACAATCAAAACCTTCAACTTAACAACATCAAGAACGAAAGTCACAATAAAGAAGAAAAGAGAATTTGAAACTAAAATGTAATCAAAATTATAAAAACTAAGTCTTGCCAGTGAGGATCTTGACGAAAATCTGCATACTGCCTCCTTCTCCCACTAATAATTAAAATTTGATATATTTAAGCTATCACTTATTATAAATCATCTTAGGCACTTATCTATCTTTATTTAAGTTTTGATAATCATCTCTCACTTATTAAATTCTTCAGTATATTAGACGGCCTTCTCTTTGAGTAATCATTTTGCCTTTACAAAAGAGGGGAACGGTAAAAGGAAATCATTTTCAAAACCAAAGTCTTATACTCACGAGCTTTGGATTTATAACTAAGAATCAATTTTGGAACGAAATAGTTCTAGTAAAGGGATCACTTAGATTTTTATATAACCAGAGAAGAGTTCTCGTAGAAAATATTTTCATTTATTTTTTTAATAAATAAGATAAAGCTATAAGATTCAAGATAGTGAGAGTTAAAATATGAGACTTCTAAATTAATTAATAAATTCTCTAATAAAATAGTATCACATAAATATTTTATTTAAATTCCTTAGATTTATTAAGAAGTGTTAAATAAAGAAATATTTAAGAGATTATTATTATTGAATAGAACATTTATATAGGTTTCTATTATAATAAAAAGTTAACTATAAACTTATATCTTTAGTTATGAGTAAATTAAATTATCGAGACTTCCTAAATTATAGAGATGCTCTTCCTCTTTAATTGCTTATGACAATAATCGGAATCTTGCAACCTCAATCATAGTTTCCCAACCTATAAAAATCTAAATACTAGAAAATAACGATATTGAGTTTAATTTAGAAAAGGATTTAGGTAATAGTATATCTTGGGAAGCTGCAATTTTTATAGAAGAAGTTAAGGATATAGAAACAAGAGATCATTTTAATTACGAGTTAAGGCAATCAATTCAAAGATAAAGAACACCTCCGCTCGTGTTGAAAATAACTAACTTTTATTTTTATGTTAAGAAGAGATGTATCTCTTTAAGAGTTCCTTAGTTGGTAAATAGAGGATTTAACATTATTATTAAATCTCAATACTCTTTAAGAAATAGACGATTTGTAGATTATAGATGTTCATGCTTTTGATCGTAATAAGTCTGTAGACTTCATTTATTAATTTCTTTATTCATAGTTCAGAATTCAAATCCCTCTGATATGCTTAAGATAAGATCAAATCAAACATATCCTTTTACTATCAAATAGAAGACTTATAATCAACCATCATATACTAAACAAACAGACTCTCAATTTAACAAACCTTAGGATGGGGAAAATGAACAAAATAAATATTTTGAAATCATGTTCCAAAAAGAATAAGAGAAAAATAGTTAGGATGAAATAGATATCTCTCTAGCGGATGAAATTTGGAAGAACAGCTTGAGCTCAAATAAAGTATCTTTAAAAGATTAGGAGCTTGAACTAAAACCTTTTTAGAAAGCTATAATCAGCTTTAGAATGAATGATGCCTATAATCAGAGTTCTTATTTATAGCAGAGTGAAATAAGATCGACAATTTTAACTCAGAGTAAGTTATCTAAATACAGAACTAGCATCTAAGATTTAAGATAGCTTGAAAACTATCGACAGGCTGTTAGGGAGTATGAAATAGCTATTGAGAAATACATTTAGTAGAATTATTCTTGCTTTTAATCAACATACTTGGCTCTTACTGCAATCATTTTTCTACTACTCTCATCGTCATTCCTAATCTACAGCAAAAAGAAAAGCCATGAAAGATTCAAAGCTTTTAATCACTAAATCAATAAATAAGAAAACAATTAAAGCAATAAATCCAAGTGGGAGTGAATATATTCGTTGATTACATATTACCTAAAATTTTAATTATTTCCAATTAAAAAATAGAAGCAGATTCTTACCCAAGCAAAATTAATTGATAAATAATATCCGAATGTCTGCTCTCCTTTTAGTTTTGAATACTGAGCTTTATGTTTTTGCTTACGATGATGACTTAACAATTATTAACTTATTTTGGAAAGTGGATAATAATTAACGCTCAGCAGCATTTTTTCTTTCCCTTATCTACTTTAGTTCTTCTGCCGTCTAGCTTAAGATTTGCATTAGGATTGAATGAGTCAAGGCCATCTACTTTGAGTGCACCTCTGGTGTTCCCTATTTTGTTGGGGAGCTCAACTGTAGTTGATCCATTTAGTTAATTGTGAATTATCCCTGTAGAAAAAATTAGGACAGTGTTATCTCCAATGAAGAAAAATATTGAATTTCAGCACTTACTTCTTGCAAGTTCAGTGAAGAGCTCATTTACTCCGTTGCCTGTTTTTGCGCTGGTTGCGTAATACGAGCTATTATGAGTCTTCGCATATTACTATGCCATCTCCTCTTTTATTTATAAAGGGAAGTTAAGTATTTCTAATATAAAGTAGAAAAAATCGATATTTAATTGATTCCTAATAAAATACTGATGCTTTCTAATAATTTTGCTATTTCAAAAGTGAATTAGAAAAGTTCACCCCTCTTAAATTTATATTTGATTGTAGAGATCAGATTTATTGCCTGCAATCAGAATTGGTATCTCGTTTGGAAGATAGTTTCTTAACTCGGTAACCCATTAGTTCATCTTTTTGAATAATAATTAAAATGAAAGAGTCTACATCTGTTGCGTCATACACCACCACAGCACCTAAAACACAAATTATCCTCCTAATTTTCTATGACGACATCAAGTGATATCAAATAAGAAAAGCCCATTAAGCTTCTAGTATAAAAAAGTACACTCACCTTCTGCTCCTCTGTAGTAGACTTAATTGAGAGCATTATATCTCTCTTGACCTGCAGTGTCCCATATTACTAATTTAATCGTCTTATCGTTTATGCTAATCTTCTTCTCTATGCAAGTCGCATCCACTGTCGATTGTTGATGCTCGTTAAAGATCCCATGCGAGAATCTGTAAGTCAGAGAGGTCTTTCCTACTCTCGCTATTCAATAGATTAATGCTATCTAAACAGCTTTCAGTTTTATTTACCTTCACCAAGCACGACTAAAAGGATTATTTTAAATGTCTAAAAATGCATTTTCTGAGTGAGTTTACTTTAGCTGGACTAATCTTTTTTTCCATTACAATCAACAATAATTAATATACAAGAGCCGAAAATTAAATCTCTATGCAATCTATCTTCAATCTGAGAGCGTAGTGAAATATTTATGCCTTATTTCATGATAAAGATTCAAGTGAGAATGCATTCATTAATTATAAATTAATTGCTAACTCTTAAAGACTCAAAACACTTAATGCTATCTAAACCTATTAACTCCTCAAGAATGCATTGACAACCTCAAGAAACTTACTAAATTAAACAAGAACGTTGTTTACAACCCTAGGTAAATATTAAGATAATCAGTTACTTTAATAAAAAATAGAGGAACTTAATTATAAATTATAAATGTATGAGGGAGCTCTACGAATATGCACTCCAACCAGAGCACATCGCCTCCATCCACCCATCTGTCACTCCTAATTTAAGATTAAACATCGGTGCCCTCTCAGTCTCATCTGGTCTTAAGACAGGCAGAACTTTTCTAAAAGCTCGATTTTTAAAAAGAGAGTTGTTCTCGATGCTCTTGAATGGAAAAAGCGCTGAGATGAATGCAGCTTGATTTTGACTAAGAAGATGAGAATCTTGAATCATGTGTTTTTTTGTTTTAAAGTCTCTATTACATTAAATCATTCGTTTTAAAATAAAAGAAGATGTTTTTGAGTTGTGCATACTTAAGCGTATCTTTAGACCATCTGGTGGGGAAGCGTAAACATTCCTATTGACCCCAAGGGCTATGTCAGAAACAAGAGAAGAGCCACCGACTACCTCAACATTGCAAAGAGGGTATGAATGAATCACTCCTCATCACTATCTTATTAATAATACTAATTATATAGCTCTTTATCATTCAATATATTCTAAAAAAGATAAACTCATTTATAATTATCACACTATGATTGATGATAGAATGAACCTATCACGCTTTGTTCATGAAGAACATGATGATCAGAGCTCCTATTGAGCAATTTAAACTTTGCCAAGGGCGCAGACTTCACTATTTTGAATGCTAGCATATTATAGCATGCTAGTGCCAATCAGGGACAAAAGGGAGACACTACAGTACTTTTCGGTCTATCAGGAACTGGAATTACCATATTCAATCTATTTAATTAAAAGAAGATAGCTTGATCCTTTAATTGCATTAATTTATATTTAGGTTTACTAAATATTTTTCTTCTTGAATTAAGAACAAGGAGTTATTAATTTATACAATATAAAATTAGATCCTTCTACATTCAGTCTGGACTCAATAATAATTGGAACTCAGTATGCTGGAGAGATTAATAAATACTTTATATCAGGTAAGAGAATGAGCTTGAAGATTTAAACTACCTTTAATTTGCAAGGCCTCTTATAACGAGCTTGCAAAATATTAATGCTTACAAAATGAATTATCATGTGTTCAAATTACTTAAAAATTAATTATCCTTTATTTCCATATTTTAATTAAGAAAATAATTTAAAGTTAATAGGTTAAAAAGTAAAATTTAACCATTTAATCACTTTATCTAAAAATTATTTCATATACGTCGATATTTTTTATAGTGGCACCCCCAAGGAGGTTATTTAAAATATAATTTAAATTATTCATGGATAAAAATAAATTAATTTGTTCTCTTACCGACTCCGTATTTGCTTTTAAATATATTTGTTAGTCTTGTACTTCTCGACCATTAATATTTTGACAACTCTCTTTTCCTTGGGAGTTCTGCATTAAGTAGCACCGTTGTAAGCAATCAGTTATAAAATATGTTTTATATTGAGAATGCTTAATATGATGAGTTGAATGGTGGTAGGAGTGACATTAAAATATATTAAGAGCTCAGCAACGCTATAGTTTGGTTATATCCATCTTAAATCTATCATATCCATTTCTTGTTGTTGATTCCAAGCTTCTTCACAAATTCTAGCATGAGGAGCAACAGCGAACTGTCTGAGTCCATTCCATTATATAAGAAGGATCTAGCCAAATGGTTTCTGGCAGTGATAGAGGCTTTAGATAGTATTATAAAATAACTAATCTTTATCATGAATGTAAGGAAAGATTTTCACAAATCAAAGTTAATCTACACCTCACAAAATAGGTTACCAATTAGAGTTAAAGCAACTAAAGAATCTTTGCTTTCATTATCATAAGGATTCAATTATTTCGTCACTTTTAAATCACTCCCCTATTTAACCAAGCTTACTAATATTTCAATTCAAGATAGTAAATAACTTATCACATATTGATAGGGTCTGGTTGAAATAACTCTGCATTTCATTTAGTATTCCTAGTCCCAGCCGGCATATCCGTCAATGATAAGAAAATGAATATTTCAATATGCTAAATTTTTAATTAATTTTGAGGTCCTCGATGCTACCACTAAAGATGTAAGTAGTAAAAGTGGAAAAAGCGCTCTCTTAATTCAATAAAATGTATGAAATACCTTCATCTTTTTGAGCAGTTGCAAAAAGACTTTGCCTTGATCATTATATAATGCAATATTTATGAATGCTGGCGAGTTCGGAGCTGATCCAAGCACTGAAAACGTTACCAGTGATACCTCAGTCAACATCAACTTCACTGACAGAGAGCAAGTTATTCTTGGAACTCATCTTATATGGCTCGAATACGAATGGTTGATCGAGGGTTGTAAAAAAAAGAGATTAATAAAATAACCCATTTGTTTAATTATTACACTCCACCCAGTAACGATAATTTAATGCTATGAGTTTTAATTGCTATCGGTAATGGAGCGCG
>JAJKFJ010024437.1:0-14564 GCA_027382625.1 Tetmemena sp. SeJ-2015 | reverse complement strand
AAGCAACCTATGAAACCTAACACTCAGTTATCTGAGATAGATGAAGCAGGTATAAAATTCAGAGAATATGAGACAGACGTCAAGGTCACCTTCCTAGAAGACTTTAGATTGCCTGTTTAGGGTTAAATTTAGGGACCTAATAAAGATAGGGTTCTTAAAAGTCGTGATATATATTAAATTAGAGATATTTCTAATTGATTAACTATTTTAAATTAATGAGTAAGCGAGCTCCTACCAGTTTAGTGCAAGATAGCCATCGAATACTGCTTAGTCTAGCTTTTAGTATTTTTCTCCGCGTTTAAAAGGGTTTGGTAGTTTTGGATGAGAGTAGGCTCCTTCTTGATGCTGTAGTGAGTGAGGTATTTGAATGCGCATTATGTTAATCTCTTTGCTAATGCTTTTTTTTTTAAAAAAAAAAGTACGCAGTTGCAAGCATACTTTTGTAACACTTTGAGCTTACAAGCGAAGATGAGTCTCTGTTGATAGGAAGGGATGCCTTACTTATTCAAGGTACCTTCCTCGTCAGAGGTCTTTTTCAAGTTGGGTCTTAGAGTTTTTGATGGCACTATAGTAGATGAAGTCGTTTTAGTTGACATTTAAATTTATTTAACTCTTAATTTAATGTGTAATACAATATGAATAATAATACAAGGACTCGAACGCAATGTACTTCTAAGTTAAACTAATCCATGATCATTTATTAATATTCACCCTATAATAAAGAAATTAATTATACACAACTTATTCTCACTTTCTTATCATATTAGGGCGTGTTGGATTGTTGGGCTTTTATTGCTGGAGTCCATCTGGATTTAACTAATTAGAAGTTAGCTTTTGGAATATTTGAACTATGATCTTATGCCCTATTTATAATTTTGAAAAAGAAATTAGCAAATTATTTGAATGAAGAACTTAAAAACATATTTGAAATGAATAATAATTTATTTTCAAATATAATATTTTACACGATAAATGTAAAGATTATCCATAAGATAATTTTTAATCTTTTATAATATTCACTCAAACTTATACATAGAATAATAGTACGTTCTCTTAACTAGTACTGAATAAGTGCTGGTTTTGAAAATGATTATTATTTACATTCCTCAAATTTTACTTTACTTACACTCAAACATACCTATTGTATAAATTCTTGATATTTTATTAGCATATTTAAGTTTATGAGAAATTAAAAAACGTGAAAGAAGATTAATTGGAGAAATATAAGATTAATTCTGTTTTCTGTTTGTCATTATCCCATTCGAAAAAATTTGCATATATAAATGTATGTTTCAATTTGCTATATACTATTACCGAATAATGGCACCTACTTTTCAAATTACATAAGAAAGATTTCTTCTTCAACAAAGTTAAAATTTGTTTAATTAACAGAAATAAATGCTTTCTCTTTTTTAAAAAATAGAAAATAAAATTTTATTTCTAAATAAATTTACATAAAATTATTTATTCATTAGAATTTACAATATATTTTTGAATGATTTGAAATTAAAATAGCCCTAATTTCCTATGTAGATTTGAGATTGATGACTACAGTTACAAAAAGTGTCAAATTTTTTTATTCTGCTCAACTGGGTTATTAAATTATATTCTTGCAGTCACTCTTCAAAAAGTAAGAAACAACAAATATTTTATTTATCTTATCTTTAAAAAATGATTTAAGATATATTTATTCTTATCTTCTAATCAATAGATAAAGTACTCTTGGTGGGAAGATAAAATAATTATTAAATTATAAGCATTACCTAATCGGGATCAAGCACATATTATAGCTGAGAAATTAAAAGAAATTAAATTAATTTACATATTAAAATTGAACAAATCAACGACGATTGAAGTCAGATCAATTTGAATAATTATTAGATCAGTAGATTCAACAAAGTGATCAGTATATACATTTAGGATGACAAAAATTATTATCTTGCCAAAGAATATCATTTAAAGTATCTCTGATTCTTATTAAATTGCTCTTATAATTGAAAAATATTTATTTAAAATTGAGTAACCTTCAATTAAATTAAATAAAAATGGGAATGTTGTTTAATTATATTTATGCTATAAGGAGTTATAGTTGATATCCCTGAGCCATATTACTTCTCTATTACAGGTACTTAAGATATAACTCTGGGTTTAGCTGACTAATTGGTCTACAATTTAATGATAAATATAACAAGTATTTAAATATTTCTTCTTAATTATAAAAAATAATAATAATAAAATTTAGAAATTAAAAATTTCAATACAAATAAATAAATTTCCAAGACGTCCTAGCCAAAAACTATTTTTCAACTTTCATATATAATCCCATAACAGTAGAAAAATATTTTTTATCTCCAAATAGTTATTTTTAAAAACGTACAGACAGGTTTCAAGAGATATTATGATTGTTAAGATTTTATTTTTCCAATTGTTTAAAATTATTTTATGCAATACCAGTCTACCCAATGAGCCACCCTTAGATAATATTCTTAGTTTATATTTGCAATAAAATAAGATTTTGTTTTTAATTTAAGAATAGATGAAGTAACTAATCGCTAACTTACTTCGCCCACTGTTCCTTTGCTTTCTTATACCTACTATATAGGAGAGTTGTAGTCTATTTTTTATTATATTTTAAAATAAAGTAATAGTGCAAAAGCTAATTATAAATTGAAGATAAATAATGCTGAGCCATTATTTTAAATTGATTTTATGAAAATTCATAATTCTATTTGAATAAAATATTTAAATTTTTAAAAATGTAAAGGAGACTAAGAATTAAAGATTTAATTTGGTGAATGCACATACTAAAATTATTCTCTGAATTATAAATGAAAATAGTTAGTTAAAAATGTTATCAAGTTATCTTTTATCTTAAATGGTTCAACTATTCCATCCAATTTCTTCTCAATATATATCAGATTTATGAAAAATAATTATGAAAATCCTAAAGATCGATTCCATCTACGAAGCAATAAAGCACTTATTTTTAAGGAGCTCATAAACAAAACCTATTTTTAATTTCAATTTTTAATAAATATAGCTAATCTCAAATCTTACATGATAACATTCTGCCATTTTTTTTATCAGTATTAAGGGCAAAATAGCGATAACAAAAAACTTTCGAGTCTAATTAGTAATTTACTTAATTAAATCATAACGGGGCATTGAATTCTTAATTATATTAATTAGATACGATCAAGATTGCTCGGACCTAGTTATAGAACATTCCTTGACTTTGCAAGATGGCTCTGATATTCCTACTTTTATGTACTTCTCTCATGCAAACTTTGATCTTTCTGTCTACTCCCTTAATCAACTCAACATAGGCACCTTCAATCTTGTAAAAATAAAAATCTCCATAAGAAAAATATTTAAATGATTATCCATTTAAAAATTAGAGTTATTCTAATCTTTAGGTTAAATGTTCTCTGCCTGATGCATTTTCATCCTCCTAGGACTTCACAGTATAAATCTTATATGATGGGAGAACTCTTCCTAATGGAGGAAATAATACAGATGGAGGAGGTGGTGGAGATGGTGGTAGTGGAGGAGGAGGTGGAGGAAATAATGGAGGCGGTGGGGGATCAGTTATAGTAAATTCAAATACTTACCTGCCTAATTACGCACCAGAGTTTATGTATAGCTTGCTTAGGACTTGGTATGTTAGGGCTGGTGGAGCTGCTAACTTAACCCTTCCTGAGACTTACGATCGAAATCCAACTGATAAAGTTAAAATCAGTCTCACAATTTCCCCTCTTATACTTATAACACTTTATTTGTTTAAATAATTTAATAAATGGTGGACAGTAAGCATAACGGGCTATTTTAAGTGCAGAGCAATCGATATTTGATCTTCAACGCAGGCTTCAAGGATCTAGGAGACATCTAGTTAGTAATCACTCTTACTGACACAAATAGCAGACCTAAATCTAGCAGCTACAAGCTTCTAGTTACTGTTCTAGAGTCAGAATTCTCTTAAATGAACAATACCAATTCAAACCTATTAAAAAGTCTAAGCTATCATAATTTATTACATTCTAACTTTATACAATTTTGTAAAAATTTTGCAACTAATATAAAAAGTGTTAATGTCCAGTAGAATAACGGAAGCTCACTTACAACAACTTTAATCGGCACCAATTTATCTTTAAATTAATTTAATAACACGAAGGGAATAAAAGTGGAGCCAGTAACTCCCACCGGAGATTTGACCATCTATTTCTAGAAATCTTTGAATATAACCTCAGACACCCAATATCAAGCTCTCAGTCAACAAATCTACGAGTCTATAAGAATACACTTCAACGACCCAAGCATTAAGTTTAAATGGGTTATTGAAGATCTCTCCAATAACTCGCTTAGAATCCAGATTTACTTTGATAACCCTATACAGATTTCATCCACATAGTCTGATTTTAGTTTTTATAATTTATTACGACCAGATCTTTATCTCAATCATTAAACCAGAACTCTTCTTGAATGTCACAAAGAACGAACCCATAACAATTCAAATTTGTAAAATCTCTAAAGTAGGTTTATATTGCATTTGTTAATATCAAGACCGCTTCCTCCTCAAATAAATCTAGGAGACTGTAAGATTCTAGAGGCTATCTCTAAATTTTTCAACACCACACTATCCTCACTAATAATTTCGCAAACTGGCTCTCAAATAGTAGTTTCCTAATCTCTTCAAGTCTTTTGGAGCTTCCTGAATTCACAGCAGATCATAGCTCATATGCCACTTATAAATGTCCGTATTTAAAAGTTTATATATAGTTATTGCGTATTCCTTCCAACTTATACTACTTCTATTAACTTGTGGTTGGCTCACTCAAGTTTGATTTCCTATTCTCTTCTGACTTGTTATAAAGCTCATTTAATTTGTAGGATGAGTACTCCTCTTACTCAGACACTTTTAATCTGTACGGTTACAACTCTATGCTAGCCATTCAAAACATGGGCTTTAATACTTTTCTCTAAGTTAAGAATATATGTAATTAGGATATTTTCTCTTGCTTTTTTCACCTATAGTTGTCGTATCAGCGTTTATTATGAATTTCATCTCCACCAAAGTAAGAGGGCTTAAATATATTTTATGGCTCAAGACTATTTCCAATAAGCTATCAGAGTATTTTTTACTTGCTTTCCCTTTGAGACTCTTCCTGGAATCTTACTTAAACATTTTCATCAGCTCTTTGATCAATAAAAGATAATAGAGAGCAACCTTGAGTATATGCGTTTTAAACAGCAATCCTTTGGTGAGACTTTCTCAGCTCTGCTCTCTATATTCTTTGTCGCACTAAAAATTTATAAATAAATTTACACTATGTTGTGGATCTTGTATTTCTTTAGCATTATACATTCATCAAAAGCAAGGGATGAAGTTCCATCCTTATTTAAGCGTACTAGAATCAGAACTTAATCCTAATAAGAAGAGATAAGGGCAGATATTTTATTTACTACACATGCTGAGGCGTATAATGATCTCACTTTCTGTGCTTTATATGAGTAATTCACCCCTACTATAAGTCTTCATTGCTCAGATAAAATATATTTTATTTTAATTTAATTATAGTGATCCTTAGCATGAGTTAACTGATCTACCTGACTCACGTGAAGCCACTGGCCTCTCCCCGTTTAAACGCTCAAGAAGTATTGAATGAATTTGTAGTGCTCACTGTGAGCTGGAGTAACTGCCTCTTCTTAGATACTTACTACGATCCTCTTATGAGATATAACATCGGTTGGTCGCTTTTGATTATAATTGTACTAGCCACAGTTGCTAACGTATCTTTGGCTGCTTTCATGATGCTAAAATCTCTCTTTTTAAGATTGAGGAGATTCGTTCCAC
Source organism: Tetmemena sp. SeJ-2015 (assembly GCA_027382625.1). NCBI lineage: Eukaryota > Ciliophora > Spirotrichea > Sporadotrichida > Oxytrichidae > Tetmemena > Tetmemena sp. SeJ-2015. Next base: position 8,713 of record JAJKFJ010024437.1, on the reverse strand, counting down.
AACTTAGGCGTTTGCTGAATTCTCATTCAAGAATTAGAGGAGTTAAACTTCAATCTAATTAGCACATTTCTTTTTAATTTTAGCTCTCTAGTGCTAATGAAACCATATCTTAACTTGTAATAAAGGAGCACCTCTCCAAAGCAAAATAGAAACTCACTCCAGAAGTTAATGCAAACTAAGGTATACTAAAAGTGCATGTCTCGAAAGCATTAAGTGCGAGAGTGTAAGCTGCAAAGCAAAAGCAAGTTCAAGCGCAGTTCATGAAGAATGTTAAATAATCCTAGCGCCTCTTTATTTCCAATATACATTTAAATAGCAATATGAGAGACTCTAAAAGCAATACTAATGAAAAGTCAAAATATTCTTCAAAATAGAGAGAATTCGAAGCCCAAGACTTTGAGGCAACTGACGATGAAAATTTAGGATAAGATTTACAAAGTAAAAATAGATAGGTAGTACTCGATAAGAAGAGAATAAGGATGATTGGGCTTTCGAAAACTTAAAGATAATTATGAGATTTATTCTTACTTTAAGCTACTTTACCCAAAAATTAATTTTAAAGAAATTAAAAAGCAAATAAAAACTGCTTTATTTTTAAGATTTAGTTTAAATGTTACTTGCTTTTAATATTGCTTTGTGAAGAGTTTTCCGGAGAAATAGTGCTTACTAATTTATTGAGTGAATAATTATTAGGACTAGTTAAACAGGGAAACCACAAAACACATTTGACAACTATGAAATAGCAAAAGAATAAGGATTCTAATTAGAAACAAATGAAAACCAAAATATCTTAAGGTGATAAGAATGGCAACTAACTGAATGCAAAGAAAGCTAACCAAACTTAGGCGCCAAACAATCAGAATACTTAAAAGACCAAGAATGGATCTGTTAGCAGTCATAAAGAAGGCAAGCAAAATGGAAATGGGAAATTCGCAAAATCAGGACTTAGTGATCAGATAGAGTAGGACGAGCGTTTCCGCCCAGTCTTCACAGACCCTAGGTTTATGAAAGTGCCTAAGAAAATGAAGCACATGGAGATAGATGATCGCTTTAAGAAAGGTTTGAAGAGCAAGGAGTTTAACACAGTTGCGAAAGTAGACAAATATGGAAATAAGGTAGACAAGCAAGACACTATAATGGCTTAGTTCTACAACCTAGATTCAACTGATAAAGCTGCAGATAGCTCTAAATAGGCAAAGAAAACGAAAAAGAGAGCTTTCGAAAGTGATAGTGAGGAGGAAGATTTGCAAGAAGAAAGTTAAGATGAAGTGGGTGAGAAGTTCTACGATGAAGATGGCAAATTTTAATGGAATGCACAGAGTAGTAGCGAGGAGGAAGAAGATGATGAAGCAATGGATGATGAGCAGGAGGAACCAAACCAAGGGCAGGATTCAGATGATAGTAGCGATGGAGAAAATATAAATGCTATAGCTTAGCAATCAGCTGAGGAAAATGATTCTGTTTGGTCTGGAAATGAAGAAGCCGCTGAGGTTGAGAATGAAGAAGAGATTTAAGTTGGCAAAAGACTAGCCTTGACTAATATGGATTGGGATGCAGTAAATTCTACCGACCTTCTCGCATTGTTCACCTCATTTTGCAAAGGCGATATGTTCATCAACAAAGTAGAGATCTATCCAAGTTAATTTAAAACTTAGAACTTTTGAATTTATTTGGTATGGAGCAAATGAAGAGAGATTCTCTCTATGGCCCACCTAAGGAGGTGCTAGATATCGAATTACCCAATGGTAAAAAGTCTAAGAAAGTAAAGGCCAAGACTACAATGACAGAGGATTTGGATGACTACATAGATGATGACGAGAAAATGAAGCAAGGATATAACTCAGCACAGCTGCGTAAGTACGAAGTATAGAAGATGAAGTATTTCTATGCAGTGATCCACTGCTCTTCAAAGAAATGTGCCAAAGCTATATTCGATGAGTATAATGGCTTTGAATTTGAGCTCTCTAACATCAGACTTTCACTTTCCTTTGTGGCTGATGACTTAACCTTTCCTTATAAACCAAAGGAAGTGGCAACTGAGGTACCTGCAGGCTACTAATTCAGAGCTGCTTATAGTCTAAGTAAGGCTCTCAACCACACCAACGTGAGTTTCACTTGGGACTAGACTGATCCAAAGAGAATCCAAAAGTTCCAAAAGCTGATGGAGAAAGGAGACCAGGAGAGTGATATTGATGACGAGGAGTACAGAGAGTTCCTCGCTTCAGCTTCTGAGGACGAGGCAGATATGGAGAACGCTGATAGAGACCAAGATAAAATAGAGGAGTACAGAAAGAAATACTTTAATCTTAATGTCTACTATCTCTTATTAAAAATTGCTTGGAGCTTTATCTTCAACTGGTGGAGATAATCGCTACATTAACTTACTTAAATATTAGATATCAGCGAGGTATACAGAAAGAGGGATCTTCAAGCTGGAGATTCAGACAACGATGAGGAGCTAGATATCAAGTTCAATCTTAACTAAATTTTTAATTAATCCATGCACTACTTATCATTTATGTGAATGTGGGATTCGGAGAAGATGTTGGAAAGAAGCTACTCTCTTAGAAGAAAGAGCGCAAGGAAAAGGCTGGAGAGTCTGAATGGCAGAAGTATCAGCGCAAGAGAAAGGAAAAACGCAAAGAGAAGAAAGAGCAGAGCAAGCAGATTAAGTAGTAGTCTAAGATTGAGGTTATAGAAGACGAGAATGACGCAGACGTCAAGCGAAGGAAGGCTGAGATAGAGATGCTTATAGGAAAGAAGGACAATGGAGTCAAATAACTGAAGGTGGACACTAAAGATAGCAGATTCTAGGCAGTTCTGAAAGACAAGGACTTCGCTCTAGACCCTACTAACAAAAACTTCAGGAAAGTTGCAGACGGTGAATACATCAAGGAGCAAAAGATAAAGCGCAGAAAGCTCCATGAATCTATGTGAAAAATAATGTATTAAAGATTATTCACTAGATGATCAGTTGTTAGATAGACTGAGAACTTAATTAAGAATTCTTAATAACTTTATATATATAGTAAAGTTAATTCTTTAATCAATAAGGAAAAGTAAAGTTATTAAGTCTGGTGTATTTCAACTCATATCTAGAGCTAGTGGAGTAAGTTTTATAAGTTTTGCTAAGTTTTTATAAGCGTTGTGAATTCTAGTAAAGGAGAATTAACTTTGAGATCAGCTGAATTAAGGAGCTTTGTTTCTCTGGCATTTTGCACTCATATCACACAGCCAATCGGAAAAATTAGAGCCGTTGCTATTCTGCGCTTTGTCTTTGACATTAGGGATTATTTTTTCACTCACTGCTCGGTCGAGCTCCTCGATGCATGAGTATAACATCCTTCATATATATATTATGAAGTATAATAAAATATTTCTTCTCTTATTGACATGTTCTCTATTGTCATAGTTAATAAGAAGAGATTGTTTGAGATGCATATATGGCAATTGAGAGTAGTAAAATTCGTTCACCATTGACTCTTCTTGTCTTTTGAACTCTACTAAACTTTGGATGTCAGAGGTACTCAGCAGATCTTCCCTGCTTCTGGCAGTAGCTCCTCGCATAACCACTGAGGGACTAGTTAGAGCAGGTCCAATCACACTGATGTTTCCTCCTATGTTTAATTGGTTACCTCTCAGAGTAGTAGAAGGCTACATGCCTGCTGGATTAAGCAGTATTGAATAGCCACTCTGCGAGTAATTATGGTTAGGAAGGAAAACTGAGCCTCTCTTATCTTTACTTGTTCTCTTCTGAGTTCGGTAATTATCAAGACCAGAACCTGGAAATTCTAATCACTGATTAGGTACAAAAATAAGGAAGTGGAACTTTTTCTTCTTAAGTTGAGAGCATTCCAGTAGCTCCTGTTAGTAAGTTTGTCTTCTTGCCAGATTTAGAAGAAGTAGGTAGCATAGAGACTCCTCCCAGAATAGTTTGGTACATCTTATTCTTTAGAGAAGGGATGGCTGGTGGCTTATTTCCCTATGCCTATTCGTTCTTACTTCCGCTATCTTGGTTTTGAATTTAACCTGCTGGATTATTAGAAGCAGCGGAATTGTAATTACTCAACAACTTCTAGTTAGATGTGTTAAGTAGTAAACTTTGATCGTTGAAAAATGATGAAGTGTTTTGCGCATTCATAATCTTAGACTCATTCATAGTCATTTAACTTAAGAAAACATTTACTTTTTAGTATGTTCTAAAATTAACTAGTATAGGGCCCCACATTATTGTTCTGAGTCTAAGTTGCATTAATGTTGTAGAGAGTGGATGCAATTGAGTTATTGTGGGCGTTAATGACCGTTATTCGAGTGTTATCTCTCGAGTTGTTAGAATTGTAGTTCAAGTTGGCCTAACTGCCTGAGCCACTGCTCCCTATCATCGTTACTTTCTGCAAATTGATACTGTTGAATTATGGGCCAGGGATTTTTCCACTGCCTGGCTAAGTTGCAGTTAACTGGCTACTTAGTTTCTTATTAGTCAGACTTTAGTGAAAACTTGGCTACTGATTTTTAGAGTTGGAATATATAGACAATCGCATATTGAATTAAAACTATAACTTGGAATAGTCAGAAAACCCATCAACGCTAAGCTTATTTGCCTGGTCAATGAAGTAGTTCTTATTGTATTAGAGTTAGTTGGGTGTATAGTTCGCACTCAACTAAAATAAAAGTGCTGAGAATATAAAGTACCTGCAACTGTTATTGTTGAAATTATTGAGATATGATCTATATGTTTGCAGAACTCTGTGGCTGCTAATTATAGTTAAGTTGAATTGCGCTGCTCTTGAAGCTGCTTCTGTTTCCTCCAGTTAGAGGAGCGGGAACACCTTGCATGCTCGCAGCTCCAGGACTACTAGTCTTGACTCTATTCATTTGCAGTTTGTAGAAATTTGAAGGCGATAGGTTGGCATGGTGAGTTTGTTGAGAAGCTATTAAAGGATTCTAGTGCTAAGTCCCAGAGCTGAAGTTAGTCCCCTGGCTTTGGAAGTTTTAAATGGCTGCCAAGTTCTTCAGATTGAGATGAAGGCCGCCGCTCACTCGGCGCAGAGACTGGCGAGCGTACTTCTCAAGGGGACTGCTTCCTTTTCTTAATTTCTTACGCATCGTTGAATATTTATCTATCATCATTATATAAATGATGGGATTCATAATTATGATCTATGAAAAAGGATAAATAAAACAAAACTAGGTTTCATATAAACTAGAGATAGAGAAACTTAATGATATTGAGTCTCTATCTCAAGAAATTAAAAACTGTTTTACCTTTTGATTAAGGAGTTTTCGTCGTCATATTTTGCAAGGAAATCAAGGATTACTGATTCTGAGCATACTGCTGTCTTTATTACTGATCCTGTTGCTATTACTGTGTCTGCTTCATTGCTGCTACTTTCATCACACTTTATTTATAATTATTTTTTTAAAATTCTCTACTCAAATCTAGCCTTTTAATTGGCAATACTTTAAGTGTTTTCAAAGAATTTAGAGGAGGGCTTAAAATATATAAAAATAAAACTTACGACTCTTAAGGCAATCAATAATTGCATGGAGTCAATCTCTTTCTATTTGATCCATGTTTGAATTAAAGTTACAATTTATTAAATACAATGTTCAAAAGGTTGCACTAAGATTATTAAGTTCTTATACTTGTAATAAAAATAATAATTTGCAATCAAATAAAAACGATTTTATTGTAAGTGTTTAAAAATAGATAAACATGAAGCTGAAAGCCACTTTTACATAAACTTCTTTTTTTATGTTTTTAATTCTCTTTTCAAGTAAACCTATTCTATATTTAAATGTATCTTATTTTAAATTATAATTTATAGTGAGTTTGAAAGGTTATTTTCTATAATCAATTCATAAAAGAATTTCTGATTTGAATAATTTTAATTCTCTATTTTTATTTTAGAAATGAATTATAACTGAATTGATTTTACCTCTTTTTTATATTTTTGGTTGTCTCATTTTAATCGGCTAAGTAAGCATAACTTTTTTATTTTGGAGAGAGAATAAAATTGTAGTTGATTCAAATTAAGGAATATCCTTCTCTGATAATAAGTGTTTATATTCGGAATAACTGAACCATCTTTTTATAGCCACCATTTTAACTTTCTTACTTATTTTATAAATAGGTGCTAATTATTCTGAATGCTGGGACTATCCAAGCAACAGACTTAAATAGATAATAGAGTTTGATAAATTATATATTCAAATTTAAAAGGCTGCTTCTCATCTGAAATGAATATGCTAGGGTGTGGAGATGAGAATCAGTGTACTGAGGACACTTAGTTCGGCAATACTTGGCTGCTTTCAGGATCCTTGGATTACTTAGTGGTGGGAGGCACGGGAAGCTCAGCTATCACAGCTGTAAATCCAGACAGATCACATAGCGACAAAACAGTATTCAATTAGAATTACAGTCAGAAACATTATATATTTTGTCACATGTACAAGTATTTATAATTATGTTTTAGTAATATTCGTGATAAGATATAAACTTTGCTAATGATTTCTATAGATGAGATTTTAAATTTAAATTTGGGTTACCTCTAACCTGTCGGTGAAGTATTTCAAGGGCATAAACATGTGGGTGCGCATGCCTTCAAACTTCTTCCTTGAAAGAACAGCTACTTTGAGCATTACTCTATTACTTAAATATTTAATATTGCATAGCTGAAGACTATGTTGCCATTATTCATGAGGACTTCCTAAGGATAGACTGCTTCAATGTTATCAAGACTATAGACGGCACACAATCAACAAAATATCTTTTATTCCAAATATTATAGAAAATTAATTAATATGAATATGAATATGGTGCTTTCTAAATAAGTCCTCCTCCTGCAATTATAATTATTCTAAATTAATTCTTTATCATTTTTAGAATTAGTGCGGATGTTGTATATCTAGCTCATTTAAATATAGCAAAGCACATATTGTATTTTATAATGCTCAAGTCGTAATCCAAACTCTGCTTAAAAAATAATTCTAAATAATAACATTATATATTTTGCAGAGGACTCTTATCTTTTCACATTTTAATGATAATAAGAAAAAGTCTCTTTTTATAAAACACAAAACTACTAGGCGATGGGGGTGGTAGACTTGACAAACCCCACTGCTTCAATAATGTGGAAGAGTATCCTTGTCAATTTTGTCCCGTTTATACCCTTATACGTTGTCTCAGACTCCTCATACTTCTACCTCCTTAATTTTAAATTAAGGACTTTAGATTTAAATAAGCAAAGTTAATTACTCCTTGGATCGTAGGTCGTCAACGCAGTTTTAAAGGAAATTAAATATAGAAATATATTATAAGTATTTATTTAGTTGTGTTTAAAATGAATTCTCAAACTCTAGGGATACTGGGTGGCTTTACGACAGCGACCTAGTCTCCACTCACAGACTTAGTATCCATTAATGAGATGATCTTCAAAAACAAGGACTTATTTAAATAGAGATATATTATTGGATCCATTTAATTAATTTAGGACACTACCAACAGATACTCATATATTTTAATAGATTAGATCTAATAAATAAAGAAAAACTATTCCAAAATAGATAGCAAATATTTTATAATGTTTATTAGATATTGAAGATTTTAAAAACATTTTTTGTTCATAAGATTTGAGCTTTCTATTTGATCATCCTTAATGATAATTTAATTATCTTTTTAATGAGCTCTCTTAATACTTTTTTTGTACGTTGTGCAAAGTTTTACAATAGATAATGGTAATTACTTCCCAACGATCGTGCTCAAATCAATGGTATCTCATTTATGAGAGTTAAGTGTATTTTAATGCTCACAACTGAGTATTCTTAAATTGGCTTTAAAATTATCATGTTTTACTTTTTGAGTCGAACTACCAAAGCACGACCTCTGTCTCTTACTCTCTAAACAAAGTCTATCAAATGCAAAACCTGCCAAGTTTAACCTACATTAAACACATTATATTGAAGTGTGATGCAGAAATTTAGTGTGTCAGGACTCTATATTGACTTAACAGCGAACACACTCTCCATAGGCTTTTAAACTCAAGATGATATAAACGGCTTTGCAGCTGTCTCTACTCTCAGTCTAACGTAAAGTGGAACAATAAGTAAACCGTTCAAGATCTTCTACTCAGCTCAAAATTATATGAAATACCTATAAGAGAGTTAACTATAATTTCAATTTAAGAAAGAAAGTAATAATTTTTATTTGTCAAAATGGGTTCGTGATCACCTTTCTAAAATCTTTCTTTTATAGAGTATATTATAATATTTTTAAATTTGATTGACATTTTTCTTCTTGTCTGCTGATAAGTCTATTCTAACTGGCTTCATTTTTTATAGTGTATTTACTTTATAAATTTACCAAGGAATAAGTGTCTATTACTCAGCAAGCCAAGGAGTAAAAAATGCTTAAAATGATTTAAGAATTATTCATCATCAATATATTTGAGTTCTAATAAACATCCCTGAACCATACTACTCTATAATTAAAAAGACCTAGTATAAATTATTTGATTACTTCAGTATGGGCACCCCACAAAATATTCAAGTAGCTTGCTCAAACTCACTCATTTTTATCTTAAACTAAATTCGAATTAGTTTTCTACCATTATCATTAGTTTTGGGCTAGTCGACATCTCAACCCTCACTCTTGATAAATATTTGATTAGATTCTTCTTCATAATTAAAATTGACAACTACTATGCCATCAGCT